>JBBPFQ010000126.1:9218064-9242134 GCA_037974815.1 Kaempferia elegans | reverse complement strand
CTAGATCCTAGATTGTAATTTGAAAATTTTCTAATAATACGCTGCAGATGAGTCTCGAACTCTAGATCTATAATTGACTAGTTATCATGCGCATGCGTTGCATGTGTAATATAATACATGAATACGATAAATTAGACTTGATAATGATGTGTCGAGCACATGTAGTACAATTGAAGGGGACGCTCGAGAACCTCAGAACAAACTACTGTAATAAACTCTTCGTTATAAAAAAAAATTTATTTAATTTTTTATATTATATATTAAACTGATAAGAACATATATTACACTTGATCTTAGTCAAAAGGTCAAGAAATGTGTACTTTTTACTATCACCGACCTAACGTATTTATAGAAATTTCTCTACTTGCGGCGTTGTTAATTTTAAGATGTGGGACTAAAGAGATCATAGCAGTGTAATACCTATTAATGAGAAAAATTTATAATAATACGCCGCACCTGAGTCTCGAACTCTAGATCCTGGATTGTAATGAGAAAATTTTCTAATAATACGTTGCAGATTAGTCTCAAACTCTAGATCTATAATTGATTAATGAAAAATAATTTCAATAATACCCGCAGCTGAGGGATATTAATGTAATTTCATTTGAGGATTCACCAAATTAATTGAAAATTAATTAGTCTTTAGGTCAGATTCTTAATAATATAGTAAGATTTGTTTAATGGTATATATATAGCTTTTCGAATTGAAAATTCCTAGAAGTAACTGTTTCAATCCTATGGAAAATTTCCATCTGATATTAGATAAATTGGGAAATGTTAATGTAGACTCATCCAATTACGGTCAGTATTTTTAGGTCCTAAAAATCTCCTACAATACGTCGTAGCTGAAATTTAAACTTTAAATCTCTTAGTTATCCGTTATAAAAGCTTAACAATTGCACTATTATTACTTGGGGTATTTTATTAGTTAATTTTAATGTTATGCTTATATGTAATTCACTTTAATGTGTTTGCTATTTACTCCATTAATTTATTAGTAGTCAAAATTGTTAGACTGCTTAAATTCAATAGGTATGCCCTTAATGGAGTTAATTTGTCTTTAACCATATTTGATGTAATTGGACAAGTTTGTTTATATGTTATAGAAATGCTTTAATTATGCCCCGAGTAGGGGACGGCGTGAAAAGAGAAAAGGGGGCGCTCCTATAGGGAAAATAATTTCTTATGGGACGTTTTACTCGGGGTACCTAAGTTCGGGTTGAATCAAATTTAATTAAATTAAATTGATTTTAAATGAGTTAGAAAACTTATGGGACGTTTGGTTTGAGTTAATTTTTTTTATTTTTTAGAAAATGATTTTTTGATATTTTTTAATTTCTCATAAAATGCTATATTTTTTTTAGAAAAAATATATATAATATAAATCAAATACTATTTTTTCATAAAACCCCATTCTCTCAAAAAATAAAAATAAAAAACACTCAAACCAAACACCCGTTATTATCTCCTATCTTTTCTTTTCATTCTCTTTGACCCCCTCCAACACAAGTCTTCATGCGCCCACTTCTAGAATTCGATAATTTTGAATTTAAATTAAATAATATTTTAACCAAATCAAAAAGTTCATTAACAAACTGAATACTTTGTTTGATATCATTTTAACCCTGTAATGTAATTTTGATTACAAAAGTTTAAAAAAAATTGTAATATGGATTGCAAAACAAATACTATATAATCCGGATTATATTCCAACCCAAATTTTAATATGCCAAAAATACCCCTAACTTATCTCATCAAAGCACGTATGGCCGCTGCCTGCCGCTCATCGCCCGAACGCCCACCGCCCCACCTGCACCCACCACTGCCGCCGCCCTTGCCCGTCGGCCGCCCCAGGCCACTGCCAGGTAGAAATAACAGAATATTTTTATCATTTTATAATAATATGAATTACATTTATTTATTAAAAATCACCCTAGCTAGTAATTAAATATTAAATACAACATTTTATCAAACGTAGTACTGTAATATTGATTATATTACATTACGAAGTTAATTATATTACAAGCTTGATTACATTACAATTAATCAAACGTAGTCTTAGTTCAAGTGTCTCTTAATTCTAATTCTGAGATCCCTCCTACAAATATGATTCATAGTTACTATAATACGATATTGATATGTGTTACTAATATTGATCAAAACATAAAACATCTATATATATTAACAGAGTTATTCATGATAATTGCTATAAGACAGTATTATTCGTGTTGATATAGAGTCAAAGTGCCGCTATAGCATAATGTTGAGTATTGTTGAGAATTAAAATACTCATGTTCTATCAACGACGGATACAAAGTTTATTTGTGTTGATTAAAATTGGAATGTTTGTGTTGTAGCCGCTTTGAATTCGTAGGTAAACGGAATAATGAAAAAAAATTAAAAAGTAAAATACGCTGACAAGTATTAATGAAATGTCTTTTTTATTTTTCCTAGAGTTGGATCGGGAGTAAAGCTACTCTAAAATAGAGCAATTTTAATTAAGCTTATTCTAAGCTATTTTGGTTAACTATTTTATATTATAACAACAGTTTGATGAAAATTATTTCACATTATAATATTTGATTAATTTTAACTAATTTAAATCCGTTGATAAAATTTAAATAAATTTAATTAACATTTGAGATGTTAGGGTAGCTTTATATTTTTAAAATATAGGATATCTTTTTTATATATATTTTTTATAAAAATATAATGTCGACACTTTTTTATTTTTATTTTTTATTGATTTTAAAAGATGAATGTAAGCAGGCGTTTGTTATATATTTGGTAATATGAATAATAATGAGTTTTTTTAGGGGGAATGAGTTTAACGATAACCTATAAGGTGTGAGTTATGAAATTGAGGATATAAAACTCATATATTGATTATGATTCTCGTCTACCAAGTATCAATAATGAGAATGAAACATATTTCATTCTCATTCTAGCCTCCTAAACTCGCCTACCAAGCACCCCCTAAGTTAACTTCCCAAATAAATTTAAAACTTCCCCAAATTACCGAATTAGTTACGAATTTTTCAAAATATCTAAATCATAAATCTTAATATTAAAATTATCAAATAACATACTCAATTTTATTTTTAGCCCTCCGAATCGATTGTTACAAGTTGATTCAGACATAATTTATCAGTACACTAATATCCTGAATCGATTGTTAAAGTATAATAATCGATTAAAAATATCTGATTAGTATTTACAAAATCATTACATTTAATACAGTTATTAAATTGATATTTGAGAATATAATCATGAGAATTATGCGAACATATATGACCAAATTTTCATATCATTTCGAGTTTTCTAAGTCCATCTGTTGATTTTTACCGAGATTACCCGATGGAATTAGAGAACTCATAATGACATGAAACTAGTTCTCATGTGTCGGTATAGTTCTCTTGATTACATCTATACCATCAAATATTAATTTAACAGATTAGATCAAGAGTAGTGATTTTTAAATATGAATTAGATTTTCAAATATATTCATATTCAAAAATCACTAATATAAATATAATGTGTTACATTAATATTTGATAGCATGAATATAATAATAAAAAAAAACTAGGCGAACACATAAGATTTGGTTTGATGTGACTCCGAGTTTTGTAGATCGATCATCCGATTTTAGCCAAAACTGGACCAAAATCAGTTGACGGATCTACATAACTCGGAAGTACATCTGTTCTCAAATATCAATTTGATCCACTATATTGAGAGTAATGATTTTTAATACAAATATGTAAAAAAATCTAATTAAGTTGAAAAAATTATTATATCATATAGTGCATCAAATTAATATATGAAGACGTTGATATAATCAAGAGATGAACGAATATATAGAACATGATGTTATGTCATTCCGAGTTCTTTAAATCCATTAGTAATTTTAGTGAAAATTAATTAATAAACCTAAAGTGATCAGAATGACATGAAATTAAATCTTATGGGTTCATCTAGTTCTCTTGATTATATCTATATCTTTAAATATCAATTTGTTTATACAATTAGTTAAATTCAATCAATGCTACAGTGCAATATTTACGGTTAGTTAAATTCAATAAATGCTACGGTAGAATAATAGATTGGTGGAATATTACACGAATACAAAATAATTCTTATTGATAAATTTAGTAATCGATTATTATATGAGGGGTAAAATAGATTGGTATTCATTGCCGATTGGGAATAATATGAGGGGTAAAATAGAATTAGATATCTGATTTAATAATTTTAAAATAAAAATAAGTGATTCAGATATTCTTGAAACTTTCCTACATCTACTATTAAAAAATTTAATTAAAGTTGTACTCCGAATGGGTGATATGAATTGATATTAAATGGGTATCCATACCCTATTAAATGAATTGGGTTGGCAACTTGACATGGGTAAAGAATTATATCTCATTGTCATTCTCCTACTCTATTTATTGGGCGTCCATACCTCTTTCAATTATTTGTTTGTTTTTAATTTTATCTGATCCTCTAATTTTTTTGTTTACAGAAAATCAAATTCTTATTTTCCAAGACAAATAAAAGGAAAAAAATTTCGATATATTTATTGTGGAGTAGAGATGAGGATTTGATTTGAGTATGATTTTATATATTTTTTTTATATCCATCATGTGTAAGATATTTAATAGATATATCAATATCCATTAAGAATAGAATAACTTTTATATTTATATTTTTTTATTCCTATCTAACTATTATCTTAAAAAAAATATATTAAAATTAACATATTATATATATATATATATATATATATTATTTAATCAGATTTTCAGGTCTGATAATCCCTCTATATCCCCCTCTATTGCTGTTGGATATCATATCCTCTATCAGATTCAGATTAAATTGTCATCTCTAATATGGAATAGAGTTACTACCATAGGGTAAGGGTTCAAATTTCGACAAAGCTAAGGAAAAAAAAAAACCTACTGCATTGAGCAATTATAATTTCCCAATTTACTTCATCACTAATTTTTTTCTTTTACTTACTATTATAATTTATTATTTTAAAATATGTTAAATTTACATCTGATATTGCCGGCTGTTTACACATTCGGATCTTCAGACGCTTAGATTATAGATCGAGGCCCACATATCGGCCCAATCCAACAGGGTTTACTTGAACTGGCAAATTCAGAACCAAATCCTCGATTCTTCCATTAATCTTGAATTAAAACCCCACGGCTCCCTTCCCGGAGACCGACTGACCGAGTCCCTCGCTCCTCCGCCGACGAAGAATCGCGCCATGGCTATCCCTCAACCGATTCAGTTACCAACGGAAACGGCAACGGCAGCGTCTTCAAGATCCGCACTCCTCTTCCGTACCGTCTCAATGGACGAGCGCCATGGCCATTTAAGGAGCGGCACAAGGTTCGTTGTCGCGGCCAAGAGCGAATCGGAAGCCGGCGGCGATGATGCGAGGGAGAAGCTTCGATGAAAGAAGAAAGAGGCGAAGATTGGAGGATGCGTCTTTTAAAATACGGGAGATCAAGGCTGGGTCGCCTCAGAAGAAACTCAGGTATTCGACAACAGCGATGCCGCCCGCTCATCTTTCTCCGAAGAAACTTTCCCCAATTCCCCGTCCTGTTGAATTTGATCTCGACTCTCCTCTTCTTCATCGTCTGTCTTTTTTCTTGCTATGATTCAGGTTATCGTTACCAAGATCGCCTTCGATACTCTCATCGGGATATTTTGTTCGCGCCGTAGGCGACGGGTTGGTCGATTACAAGGAGGCAGTTTTCGATTGGGAAATGACGGATGATGCCTGGTATTTTTGGGATTTCGTTCCTTTTGGCGGTGAGTACTTCCGTTCTCTGTTTTTCTTGCGTTATTGCGTTTTCTGCTTATGCTCCATTTAGATTTTTTTTTTCATTCAAGAATTAGATTTTTTTTTTCTTTACGCTAATGATCTATTTGGATTTTGCACCAAGGATGAGATATTATTTTGGTTTCTTGACCACATTGTCATTTTGGGGAAGGAGGCGTACTTCAAATAATAAAAAACAGCTCGTATCCAAGCTCCACAATGCAGCAGAAACGAGAGACTATTTAAAGTTTTTGTTTAATTAGTGTTAGAAAATAAACAGTTTCTTTTAGAGAATTTTGAAATAAAGATAGATAACAATTTCCACTAGTGCAAAATGAAATTGAGTATATAGATCTGTCAAAATTTATAATTGTCACTTGCGGAAAGAGTGATTAAAACCATGATGGTTGGTTGACCACCAATATCTTCCTGTTGCTATTACTTTCATATCTAAGAATGTGTTCAGCCCAGATTTTTATAGTTTAGCCAAACAGAAGGCAGTGATTTGGATACTTCTATAAAGTAAGTGTAACTAGGAAAGCATAGATCAATCCTCTATATGGATTTCCATATATGAATTGTTTTTGTAATTACTATTCATTTAATATTTTTATAGGATAACCAACAGAATCAAGCTGTTGGAGGCTTTGAGTTATGTTGGAATAAATATGCTGTTCGGGTGGATATATATCCTCGCTTGTTAAATATGCTCGGGGCTTTTGCATTTTAATTGGTTATGGAGTTTAAGTAGTTTTTGTCTCTAGGGAAGTTTAACCATAATATGGGTATCACTTTGCAGCTGATATAAGCATGAGGGATAATAATCCAGAAGGAACGTTTGAAGAAGACAAGAAAAGGGCTGATGAAGCCTTAGAAAGAATGCAAACGAAGATTAACTTAGAGTATGGAGTCTATAACACATGCCGATTTTTGTCTGACAATGTCTTGGTGTCCGATAGGCAGGTGCAGCCGAGATGGTCAGGAACACCTTTGAGCTCAGCCATGGAGCAACCGGAAGAATTAATTTCAGTGATGCAGCTGTGTGAACAGTTGTATTCAAGTCCCTTAACCAAATCATTTTTATCAGATTCAGAAAATTCAAAACCTTATTCACCTAAACTTGGAAAGTGGCTTGTAGAGAAGCAAGAAAATGGTCGTTTGATGTTTGAACCTCTTGTTGCTCCAAGGAAGAAGACATTTAACCTTAATCCAGAGTCCCATCCAGACATTTGTCTAGGTTCACTGCCATGTTTTGGGCATAACTCTTGTGTACCATCTACAGACATGCTGAGCTCATGGCTGGGTTATATGCAGGAGCCAATTTTGGATTCGAGGTTCAGTGATAGGCATGACATAGTAGTGAAGTCTAGTGATTTGAGCTTGGTGCCTAATGAGGTGCAGCATATTCTGCCTGTTTTGCAACCGGCCAACCAGGATTTTCTGCATTTGTCAAGAAATTCGATGGTGACTCCTAACCAACGGCAGTACTTGCAGGATATGAATCATGATTCTCTCTATTTGTTACGGAATTCAATGATCGCACCGAATCAGCAGCACCAGCAGGTGGGAATGCAACACTGGATGCCTAATTTCAGAGCTCTAAACTGTAAACAGCAGTACCCGCAGGATTTAAATCAGGATCCTGTATATTTGTCGAGGAATTCAATAATCACACCAAGTCATCAGAAGCAGAACATGGATAACTTGATGTCTACTTTCGGAGTTGGAAACTGTGAGCAGAAACAAAAATTGGGCTGCATCCGGCAGCATATACCTTGGACGTCTGATCTCGCATCAGATATCGATACCTGGTCAACACACCCCTTTGATCCTCTGGTTTCACAACATAACATTGATCAGAATTCAGTGTGTTGTGACCGTCTTCACAGTCAGAATTATTTCCAAACATGGTGATGTATAGCTATATGCACACTAAAATAAACGTGCCAGAGCTGTCTGAACTTTGAAAACTATACGCAGCTTTAGTCGGAATGCTGAAGAGATTTTTTTGTTTTTTTTTAATTGCTTGTTCCTACTCTTTGCTGAAAAGGCAGTGTAAATAATCTCTTTGCCCAAGTATTTCACCGAGGTAAAATCTCTGGGTGGCTACTCCAGTAAAAGAAAAACTTGTCAAACAAAGATATATTGAAAACCGATAATGTGAACTCTTAATTCTGTATATTTCACAAAGAATTAGAGTTTGATTGGGTGCTATATGGTCCTAATTTCTGTTTTCATTTCAAGAGAATTTTTTTGATCGGAGTTAGATAGCTTCTAGTTACATTTTGCAGATGTAAATCTTAGTATTTTTAAAAATAATTTAATGGCTAAATATCGTGCGTGTGTAATTATTTATCTCTGCTTGTTAATAATGTTGTTTATAAACATGGTGGATCATTGTTTAGCATCTATAGATTACAGTCCAATTGTCGGCAAGGAAGGAAGAGGGGCTCACTTGAAGATTTAGAAAAGACAAAAAAAAAAAATACAAAAACTATGGGAAATGGCTGGGACTCTAACATCTCTGAAGAAATTAATGAATGCCACAGATGCCTAATAAATGCAGAGAGGAATACTAGCTGACAGTTCCATCGTTCAAGGGAATTGGCTTGCCTGTGGCAGTGCGTTGGAGCACACAGCAGTGAGTGAAGAAGGAATTCAACGAAGGGTATGCAACAAAACTGAACGATCGTGCACGGGCACATCTTGGGAAGAGAATTTATAAAGGAATTTCTCAGTGAATTAATGTAAAACGAGTTTCGTAATTTGGAGTGCAATCGACAAAGCATACGACGAGCTGCTACCTGTCTTTGTACGTGGATCGGATTAATAAATTAGAATTGAGAAAACGGTGCATGTTTCACATGCAGGCCAACTTTGCATTCAGCGCAAAATGACGGCGTTTCCTCCTCTATTTTATGGTCAACAGGCCATTAATTTAATCGATTTGACGGTTGAACGACGCGCGAAGAAAACGAGTTGCGCCCCGTCAGTCAAATTTGTGCTTATCTGCAGTTGTGTATAACCCTTTTGTTTTTTTGTTTTGGTTTAATTCGATCGATTAATGAATTTGATGATTACGTTCACCAAACACGTTACTCTTGTTCTTCAAATTATAAACCAATCAACTTATAATCGATCCTTAAATACTTAAGGACCACTTCATTCTAATAAATTCACCCCCTCCTAATTAATTAGACACCCGAGGACAAAAAATTAATAAGGAGGCGTTTAATATATATTTGACAATGAAAAAGATAATAAATTTGCTTGAGGAAAATATAACCTAGAGAGGTATGAGTTATAAAATTAAGGGTATGAAATTCATATTTTAATTTTGATTCTGATTCCGTCTACTAATCATCAAGAATGTGAATTAAACAGATTGCATTCTCATTTCGGTCTCCTAAATTTGCCTACCAAACACCTTCTGAGATTTCGAAATTACTCGTTTGCATGTCTATGACTTTCATTTTTATTATATAAAAATAATTACATCTTAAAATGTATTTCAAAATTTTTAAATATATTATTGTGCTTTAAATTATCTTTAATCATGTTTTGGGCAATAAAATAATTAAATAGCTATATGAAAATAAGTCATGTTTCATAAAAATGTCGAGCATATAATAAAAGAAAAAGTATTTATCATAAACAACTAATCAATGATATTTTCTTTGTTCATTTTTCCCCAAACCAATATAAACAACATTGGGTGGACTATATTTCATTGCCATATTGCTTATAGCTTCTAAATTAGGAATACATCGTATCACATTATGTCAATATGCTCCTTTTATGAGTGTTCACTGTCTCACAAAATATTCGTTGACTTGTTTACTTCAATAATTGAGAGAAGAGAAAGTTAAACAAAATAGAAAGAAAAAAAAATAAAGATTTCTGTGAAATTCATTATTCGACCCCCGGTCTTTGTCATTACATGAGAGGATAATTTCCTAATCTTTATTAGGATTCAACTATTGTTCAATTCTATAAATTTATCATACGATAACAACTCAATTATGCCTTACAGGGGAGGGAAGATAATATTCCTTCATCTAACACTACTAGTATATTGTGTGGTAAAAGGTAATTTGCTCACCCCCATCGCCTCTGTCAACCTGTCTCCAGGCCAACACGAAGGAGGTAAATCACGGGTGACCACTAGCATATCTTGGTCGTTGTTATCGTCTCATCCTCACAACTTTAATCCATATAATTTATTATCATTTCAAACGGCATTGCATCGAGTGGAATTGTTTACTATTTGCTTTCGTTATGTGTAAAACGGTATAAAAGATTCAATTTATCCCTTTTCGATCATTTTCTCATAGGGTAAAGAGGGGTAAAAAATAAGCCCGATCAGCCAAAAAAAAAAATTGAATTCAGATTGGGAGTTTTTCAGATTCAGGTGGGAGTTTTTTTTTTAATTGGTTTAGATTTGGATTGTGTCGAATTAGATTCGGTTTTACCCGAATTGATCTAAATTTAAGATTTATAGATTTTTTTAAGATTAAATTAAATTTTATTTTAAAAATTAAGTTACTTTAGTACATGAATAGTAAATGTTAGTATAATAATAATAATATATTAAGATAAAAATTAAGAATTATAAAAAAAAATATTCGGATCAGATGGGTTATTCGTATTGGTCGGATTATTCGGGTCCAGATTTAGAATTTTCAAATTGAATTCGAGTTTCAATCGGATTCCAATTGAAATTTTTTAATAACAGATCATCAACATGACGAGAACCTATCCAATCGATCTAAATTGACACCCCTAAAATAAGAAGAAAAAAAAAAGTAAACATCTTTAATCTAAAATATATCATTTTTACAGTATATTATCAATCTTTTTGGTCTTATAAACCTCTAATGGAGCCAATTAGGACATCTCCAAAGAGGGACTAAATTATTAGGTTTAAAAAATAAATCTCTATTTTTAAACCTAATACCGTTGGGTGGCTTGGATTTTTAGTTTAAAAAAAAAATTTAGTTCTAAAATCAAGAACTAATTATTTATTAAATTTTTTTGGCCCCATTAAAATATAGTTATCATACCATATATATTGTAAATTTGCAACTGCTGAAATACTGGATTAATAAACTTATTTTATAGATTTAATATTTATGTGGAATATGATATGAGAGGTGGAGAGTCTGGAGACAACAGAGAATTAGAATAACTTAAAAAAAAAATAAAGAATTAATTTCGACCCAGCAGAGCATCTGGCAGATTGAAGATTTATTTTATTTAAAAAAATTATTGTAAATTGAATATAAGAATAGAATAAATAAAATCACATGGAGAAGTACGTGGCGGCGACGGCGTGGCGGGCACTGAGAGCAGTGAGAAAAACGTGCGTGGTCTCTCCGCCACCCACTGACCACCGATCTTGACGGAGTGAAAACGAAGGGAGGAGGAAGCTTCTTCCTCGAGGCCGCCACCACAACGGTCCACGGGCTCCGTTACATCTGCATCGTTGGATAATTGCTCAATTTTGCCGTTTCCTTCCAAAATATTCCAACTATCGCTTTCCTTTTGGCCACTTTTCGTTTTCCTCCCTCAAAGTTCAGAAATAACTTTGACAACTTAATCCTCTTACCTTCCTGACTAATTTATATATATGGTAAAAGATGATTTACTCGTCCAGTACGTTTACTAATTCGTCTCAACTTTTAACAAAGTAAATCAGGAATCTCTACTAACATTAGACATTGGGAAATATGACCTTAATGACTAATATGGAACTCTATGGGAGAGTATGGCTGTATGGGTTATAAATTAAATATAAGTTAGAGACATTTATTAGGATCGGTTTTGTTTTTGATTATTTAAATATATGAAGCTTTCACCTAATTCTGAGGAGTCGATCTTTCCTTTGTTTCTCCTGCAAAATAAATCCATAGCGCCATTTATTGTTGTTCCGGTGAAAAATTACGTAGAGGGCCGGAGTCGACGAGGCAACCGAAAAATACGATGTGGAAGACGACGAGGAAGCGAAAGTGGAGGCCATGTGAGAATAACACTAAAGGAATTCACCGGAAGAATTCCGACGGAAACCCCTCCGACGATCAAGTCAGAAAGAGAGAAAGTAGTTTTGCGAGAAGGAAAGCTTGGAAGAATAAGGGGGCGTTTGGTTTGCATGTTTTCTATTTTCATTTTCTAAAAAATGCGCATTTTCTAAAAAAATAGAAAATGACTTTTTGACATTCTCTAATTTTCCAGAAAATGCTATGTATTTTTTTAGAAAACAGAGATGGAAAATACAAACCAAACGTTATTTCTTAGAAAATGCGCATTTTTCAGAAAATGAAAATGAAAAATATTCAAGCCAAACGCCCCCTAAAATACTCAAACTAAATGCCCCCAATATTTCCTCACTCACTTTAGAAAAATTTTAGTCCCACTCCATATCAATTTTTATTTATTTCACCTTTCTAATACACACTGATTTATTAAATTATCTTAATTTGTCTAAAATATGATATAATTCTTTTTAAATTTAGCACTATTTAATTAAAAATTTAGTATTTTTTTTGTTATCATATTAACATCTTAGATCAATTATAAATTGATTGGCAATTGAGAGAAAAAAGTTTTAATTATTTTTTATAGGTATAAAAAAAATTAAAATGAGGTATAATTTTTCTTAAATTTAGTACTATTTAATTAAAATATATTATATTTTCTATCAAATTGAGTATTTTTTATTACTGACCAATTCATTAGGAGTTATACCAATTGATTAATTTAGACCGAATCGATTGAGTCTAAGTTAATCGATTGATTAAGTGTAAAAAGAGACGTGCATAGAAAATATATTAAATTTAAATTTAATTATGCTGAACTTAAAAGTAATTATATTTGTATTTTAGATAAATAAGAATAATTGAGTAAATTAGTACGTATCATAGAGTTAACAAAGTTTCTATATTTTTTTCTGGCACAGTGATTGAGTTTAGTACCATTTCTTTTTTTTTAAATTTGTATCTTTATATAAGAAAAATAAAATTTCAATTTTAGATTTTTTTTCCTTTTTTTTGTTTTACAGGGAGAAAGTATATTGTTCCCCACTAGAAAACTGCCACGTGTCCTATCTGATACCCGCGCCGCCGGCCCTCGTTGGTATCGAACTTTAATCGGGCGGCCTTGTGAGACAGCCCGATTCCATGTGCTCCGCCCTAGTCCGGCCCGCCGCCACCCTCCTCAGGCTCCGTCCGAAGCAGATTCACCGGCGAAGACTCCCGGTCCCCGCCTTCTCCCTAACCTCCTTCTCCTCCTTCTGCAGTAGTCCCATGGACGACCGCAGTCCTGCCACTATCCTCGTCCTCTCTGGCAAGTCCCCTCGAGAGGACGCTCTCGCTCTATCACTCAAATCGAGGTCGGATACAGTGAAGCTGATCGACGAAGAGGGAGCAGAGACTAGGGTTTTACTCGGTTTCGAGGCCGACGACGCCACCTTTGATCCTCGTACATACATGGACGCCCTCAGCGCAAGCCGTTTCGGGCGGTTCCTCATATGGTCCCCGAAGATTCCCTCCACCCACGACGTCGTTTCCAAGTGGGAGCAACCGAAACCCATCTCGTTTTTCTTCTCATTCCAATTCTCGATTCGTCTCTTGGATTTTGAATCCCCGCATTGGGTTTTTGTATCGTGGATAGGAACTTCGCTGAGCTTCCGCTGGGCACAGTCTGCGTTACGGATCTGCAGTACAAAGGAAGAGGTCTTCATGGAATTGCAATTTTGGTTTTGGTTCTCGTTCACCGTTTTCTTTGTTTTCTTTTGGGTCTTTGAAGTTTGTTATTCATAAAAAGACTCGTTTTTTTTGTTTTTGGCTTTGAAGGTCGAGTGAAGAATGTTTGGGAATCGCCCATTGGTGGCCTCTATTTCTCCTTCACATTGCAGATGGAAGATGGGCGTAAGCTGCCTCTATTGCAGTATGTTGTGTCTCTTGCTGTTACCGAGGCAATCAAGACACTGTGCCAAAAGAAAGGGAAACTCTAATCCTACGTTTTTTTTTTTTTTTTTGCAGCTTCTATTAATTTCTTTTGGCTCTTCTTTCAGATTTTTCTTAAGTTAACCTGTTGAATAATTTATCTGTTGATTTATGGATATGATCAAATTTCAGGGTTTGTCAAATCTTGATGTTAGAATTAAGTGGCCAAATGATCTTTATCTAAATGGCTTGAAAGTTGGTGGGATTCTTTGTACTTCAACTTATAGATCAAAGAATTTCAATGTTTGTGCGGGTAAACAAGTCCCTTCTTTTGGCAATGTTATATTTGAGTACTCCTGAGCTTCTAGTAAAACACTGGTACAATTGAAAATAGTGCGAATGACAATGATCTGAAAACCAATTTTGCTAAAATTCTCCTCTTTTGTTGTATTTTATTATTTTTCTTGTTGGATATAAGTTAAGTAGCTGACTATAGCTTTTGTTTATGGTCTAATTTGATTCACTAGGTTCTCCTTAGGCACAATTTGTGAACAATTATGTTACAGGCATTGGATTGAATTTGGACAATGAGAAACCGACTACAAGTTTGAATGCTACATTGCGAGAGATCAACCCAAGTTCACTTCACCTAAGTAGAGAAGAAGTGCTTGCATCATTTTTCAATAAATTTGAGACTCTTTTAGAGATTTTCTTGACTGAAGGTAAATTCCTTATTTATTTTTCATTAATGCCATCAGTATGTGACTATGTGGTGTTAGATATTTCATCTTATTGTGCAAGTTCGCTAGTCCTTGAACTTGTTCAAGCCCATCTGTGGTTTGTGAGTCCTGGAACAAGGAGACTGACTTGTTCTAGATTGGGAAGCGTTTTTTAATAATCCAAGTGCCCGGACTTCACCCAACTAATTTTGAAGATAGATGGCCTCCCCCTTGTTCGCTTATCGGATAAATTCAGACCATAGGTTGGATAAGAACAAATATGATAGGAAAATTAATAGTCTAAGATTTAGAGCATGGAACATATGAACCTTCACTAGTAAATCAATGGAGATGGTAGATACGATGATTAGGAGAATAATTAGTATTCTGTGTGTACAAGAGATAAAATGGGTAGGCAAGAAGGTAAAGATGATAGAGAATTCGAGATTTTAGTTAGGGTATACTGCATACAGCAAAGAGGATAACAAGAAATTGACTGTGTATTGTTACGGATAATTCGCTAAAGGATGAAGTTGTAGTAGTTAGAAAAGATGATAGAATTATAGCCCTTAAGATAATAGTAGTGAAAGAAACTATAAACATAATTAGCGTATATGCAAGTAGGATTAGATGAAACTATCAAATCAAGGTTTTGGGACGACTTAGATGAAGTATTATAAAATATTCCGTCAAATGAAATGATTTTAATAGGAGATGATCTAAATGGGCTTGTTGAAATTAAAAATAAGGAATATGAGAGGGTACATGGGGTTATGGATTTGGAACAAGAAATTAAGAAGGAAAAACTATATTAGATTTTGCGATAGCATATGACCTTATATTAGCTAATACATTTTTTAAGAAAAGAAAAGAATATTTAGTCACGTTTAAAAGTGAGAATAATAAATCACAAATTAACTTTTTTATAGTTAGGAAGAGGGAGAGAAAGATGGGTAAAGATTGCAAGGTTATCCCTGGAGAAAGCTTAACTACCTAATATAGGTTAGGAGTGTTGGATATACGCCTCAAGCATAATATCAATAGAAAGAAAATATATACTTCTCCTAGAATTAAGTGGTGGAAGCTAAAGGATATGAAGCAAAATATATTTAAGGAGAAGCTAGGAGTAGAAGTATTAGGTAAAATATACGGTGACTCTAATACGCTATGAGATAAGATGATATCAAAGTTGAAAATAGTAGCTAAGAGTGTACTCAGTGAGTTAAAGGGACATGCACTACTAAGTAAGAAATCTTGTTGATGGAATGAGAAAGTACAAGAGAAAGGGAAGGAAAAAACAAACAACGTATAAGGAATTATATATTTGTAAGAATGAAGAAAACTTAAAAATATATATAATAGCCCAGAAGGAGGCTAAGAAAGTAGTGAATAAAGTGAAAAATGAAACTTTTGAACAATTATATAAAAAATTTGATAAAAAAGAACGGGAAAGAGACATTTATATAATAGAGTAAAAGGAAGACAAGAAATCTTAGACAAATAAAATGTATTAAAGATGAATGTAATAGGTATTAGTAAACGATGGAGAAATAAAAAAGTAGTGGAAGAGGTATTTTCATCAACTTTTTAATAAAGGTTTAGGTGACCAACTTAACCTGGGTAATTTATGTAGGTCAAATGAGTATAAATTTTAATTTTTCTCGTAAAATTCAAACTTCAGAAATAGAACAAGTTTTAAATGAGATGCACAATGGAAAAGTTGTTGGACCAGATGATATTCCGATAGAAGTATGGAAGTTCCTAGGGAATAAAGTATTGAATAACTTATAAAATTATTTAACATGATATTGAAGATGAAAAAAAATGTCTGATCAATGGAGGATAAATACTCTAGTTCTCTTATATAAGAACAAGGGAGAAGTACACAATTGTGCAAACTATATGAGTATTAAACTAATGAGTCATACCATAAAACTTTGTGAAAAAATAATAGAAAAATGATTAAGGAGAGCACAACGACCGAAAATCAATTTAGGTTTATGTCTGGACGGTCGACAGTAGAAGCTATACATCTTTTTAGACAGTTAATTAAAAAATATTTGGAGTAAAAACAAGATCTAACACATGATATTTAATGTCCTAGAAAAAACTTATGATAGAGTTCCAAGAGTTATTATATGGAGAATTCTAGAAAAAGAGAGTTTAACGTAACATATATTGAAATATGTACGCAGATGTAACGACTAGAGGAAAGATTTTAGGCGGAGTAATTGAAGCATTTCCAATAAAGATAAGGTTACATCAAGGATCAACTCTAAGTCCCTATCTTTTTAAACTAATTATGGATAAACTGACAAGTACTGTGGTGCATGTTGTAAGTAGAAAATATTGTTTTGGTAAATTAAACACGTGAAGGAGTAAATGTTAAACTAGAATTTTGGTAGGAAACACGGGAAGGGAAATGTTTTAGGCTTAGTAGAATAAAGACAGAATATATGGAATTTAAGTTTAGTAATATTAGACATAATGAAACAATTATTAAGATAAACGATGACGAGTTGTTCAGAACTGAGAGTTTTAAATATTTAAGATGATGTTTACAAAACAATAAAGGGATTGTGAGAGATATCTTATATAGAATACAAGCAGGATAGTTGAAATGGAGGAAAGTGTCGAGTGTTTTATGTGATCGTAAAATACCTTTAAATTTTAAAGAAAAGTTCTACAAAATCGCAGTTAGACTTGTTATGTTATATGGAGCTGAATGTTGGGCTATGACTCAAGCACATGAGCAAAGTATGAGAGTTGCAGAGATGAGGATGTTAAGGTATATGTGTGGACATTCGAGGATAGATAGAATAAGAAATGAGAGCATTATAGAGAGTTGGAGTTGCCTTATTGAGGAAAAACTCTGAGAAACATGTTTAAGATGGTATGAGTATATACTTAGATGGTCAATAAATGCTCCAGTTAGACGATGTGAAACTATAGCAAACACGGATATTAAACGAGGAAGAGGAAGACCAAAAAAAAACTTAATTATCAACAATAAAATAAGATGAAATTTATTTAAGTATAGATGATGATATAGTAAGAGATAGAGCTCAATAGCGTAAAAGGATATATATAACCGACCCCACCTAGTAGAATAAGGCTTGGTTGTTGTGATTATTGTTTGTATGACCTCCCCCTAGTTTGCCTATCGAATAAATCCCGTGTATAGTTTATGCGCACTTAGAAGCTAACCTTCAAGATATTCACCCCATTTGGATTTGAATCATGATCCTCTTATTGTTTCTCTAAGTTCTTTATCACTGCACCACACTCATGGAGGCGGAAGAGTTGCTTATTTTGTCTGTGGATCAAGTTTATTTTTATATCAGTCAAGCTTCACATTATTTATCTGGATAAACCACTTTCAGTTCCAAATGTAAAAAATTGATATATTCACTCTAGTGATTTTCTAGTGAGAGGTAGTGAGGAAAATGTTAGAGATATACTAACCTAACTTTTTTTATGATTTTTTTTCTTCATGTGTGGTTATGTTTAATGCATTTATTAAATTAACTGAGGCCCTCTTAATTCAAATTTCTATTGGATACGACTTATAAACTGCAATTAAATCCCAAAAACCTAGATGCATCATTGGTATTTCTTCCTGTGATCGTTACTGCCTTATTTGAAGTTTTGAGACTTAGATGGTTAACTATATTTTCACGCCTCCACTATGACATGTTCCATATCCATATCTGATCCTGCTTAGGGTTCTTTTATTTTTCTACTTTCATTCTAATATTATTAGCCGCTGAAAGATGTCAAATTCCAACTATTAACACAAATACTCAAAACTGTTTGGTTTCTTTCTTTTCTTTTTTTTTTTCTCCTGCAGGTTTTCAGCCTCTGGAGGAACTTTACTATAAGACATGGCTTCACAGGTATTTCAATACCACAGCCACTACTATCTATCTTTTGTAGTTATTGATGCTCAAATTTTTGTGCAAGTCTGCTATTTACTTCAATAAGTCTGCCCGGAGAGAGTTTGATGCGATAAATTTTCTTGTTTTTCTATGAGAATGTTTATTATAAATCTCTATCTGCTAAGAAACCCAAATCCTGTTTGTGTTATTTTTCAATGAATGATTATATCTTGACACATTGCTAGTTATGTCATGGAAGATTGTATACTTGTGTTTAATTTAGATAATACACTTTAATAGACGGAATCCTCAAGTTTTGTTAACATAACAGATATGTCATTTACGGATGGAGATAATGTACCGTCTCATACTTGCCAATCTTCAAATAGCAATGCAATACACACAAGATTTTGTTCTTTCTTCCACTTGATGGCTTCTTCATCTTGAATGAGATTGTGTTTCACCACACTAGACTAGTTATTTGTCCTCAACAGTGCAAGGAAAAAAGTTTGGCTAATTGTATGGTTTAGGTCCTGATGTTCATGTGATTATGATCTTGCCTTCACTTGCCATCATATAGGCCTAAATTTTCTGAAACTTCTTATCTGGAGTTCTTTTATTTTATCCTTTTCGGGGTAATACTTCTCATATCATAAGCTTTTTTTGGCTATCTGCAGTGGTCAGGAGGTTGTCATAGAAGAAAAACAAGAGGGACAACCTGATGAAAAAATTATAGTAACAGTTCAGGTAACCTGCGCAGAAATCCTAATATATCTGGTCCAATCTCTATCATTGTACTCATGCTGTGCAGGGATTGACATCTGACGGATATTTGTTGGCCATTGATGAGGATAATAAGAGCTACGCACTCCATCCCGATGGCAATAGGTAGTATGGGTACCCTCTCATTCTTTGTTAAATAATAGGAAAACACATGGTGTGCCGAAAACAGCTAATTACAGAGTAAGATTCCTGTCGTATAGATGAGATGTGTTTAAGTTTACAATCAGTTTCTTCCTCTAGAAATCCAGTTGGAGGAAATTACTCGAGTTAAAATCATAGGGAAGGGTATGATGTTATGCATCCATCTATGCATGATGATTTTTTTCATTGCTTTATTGTGTCTTTGTTTATGTCTTTGAGATATAAGATTCGATTAAGTATGTAGATGTTATATTTTGTCTATCTTATCATTTATTTGGTTTAGAAAGTCATGTAATATGATCAGAGTAAGTTATAGCTCAGTTTAAATCTTTAAGATGGTAAAGAAATTCTCCAATAATTATTCCTTCAATGGCTTGAACATGAAAAACAGTGAGAAGGATAACGTGAGGCCGATCTAATCTGCAATCAAACTCATGTGGGATACTTGTAACTGTCAATTTTTAGACACCTCAATTTGGTTCTTTCGGTAGCATTTTGGTGATGCAGCTAAAAAAATGAAGAGAAGGAAAATCTGTAGTATTCCATCCGAAGATTCTTTCTATACTTTTTATACTCAATTTGTACCAATTGGATTAAGAATACTTCTTTACTGGTGCGCTATATTATTTCAATTTCCTTGTTGACCTTCAATGTGGTTGAATCCCTATATTTGTCGAAATTGTTGGCTGAATCGCTTAAGAAACTTGCGGCTTTCTTTGAACTAGAAGATTGTTACCTTCCTGAACTGCTAGTCTTAATATTCTCCCTTTGTGATCAATGCAGCTTTGACTTCTTCAAAGGACTGGTTAGGAGGAAGTTGGGATGAAGAGCACAAACCCTACAGTGAAGTTTGCAATTTTCACATTCGATACTCTCGGTGACTGATCTTTTCAGAAACTCGTTTTCGAAGATTTTTTTCAGCAATAGTCGATAGTAATTTAACTGCTTTAGCATGGACCTGTGTCGCAAAACAAAAACTACACATTTGTAGGTGGTAATCTGTAGGTTATTGTTGGGCAATGAGAGTTAAAAGTGGAAACCTTCCATGTTCAAATACTGTTGGTGCTTCTGAACTTTAACATTATTCATGTAGTTGGGTTAATGAATATCATCTTCTTTGTAAAAGTTACTCATAATAGTAAGGTGCTAAATTCTTCGTTACTAATAATAAGGTTTTGAAATTTTGTTCTGAGTTAGGGTTTTAGTCCCGGACTCAAATGACTTGTGGTAGTGGTGCGGACGCATCCAAAGGAGGTGCCGATCAACACCAATCTATAGGAGAAGTCAAAAGAGGGGAGGGAGAATGCCATGCAAAAAACATTAGGAAACCCATCATGAGTCGATGAAGCTGCTCCAGCAAAACCATAGCTCATGAAGGATGATCTTCAGCGAAAACCCCTTATGATCGCTGAAAGGTCAAGGGAAGCCCCTCGAGGAAGATGTGCTTAAGAAAACATCAGAAAAGAAGACTACCTGTGACTACTAGTAGCTGATGGGTAGCTATAACCTTCACCTATGCCTATCTGCAAACAATTAGATTTAGAACAGCCAGCAAACACTTTTATGTTGGTAAACAAGAATGCAATTAGCATAAACTGAAAATAACTGCTATCACAGTTTTTAGTCTTCAGTGCATTGCATACAACCCAAGATATAGGCTTAACAGAATCCATACGATACGATTAGCAAGGTCTGCAGTTACAACAATACATCGTAAGTGTTGTCATTGATGATCAAGCTTCCATGTCGTCTTCTTCTTCTTCTTCTTCTTCATACTCTTCGTCGGCTGTTGCATCCTGGTATTGTTGGTACTCGGCAACTAGATCATTCATGTTACTTTCTGCCTCAGTAAACTCCATCTCATCCATGCCTTCGCCGGTGTACCAATGCAAGAAAGCCTTTCGCCTGAACATCGCTGTGAATTGTTCACTCACTCTCCTGAACATCTCCTGGATGGAGGTTGAGTTGCCAATGAAAGTAGAAGCCATCTTGAGTCCATTAGGAGGGATGTCACACACACTGGACTTGACGTTGTTGGGGATCCACTCGACGAAGTAGGACGAGTTCTTGTTCTGCACATTGATCATCTGCTCGTCGACTTCCTTGGTGCTCATCTTGCCGCGGAACATGGCAGAAGCAGTGAGGTAGCGACCATGGCGGGGATCAGCGGCACACATCATGTTCTTTGCGTCCCACATTTGTTGGGTTAGCTCAGGAACTGTGAGAGCACGGTACTGCTGGGAGCCCCGGGAGGTCAACGGCGCAAACCCTACCATGAAGAAGTGGAGGCGGGGGAAGGGAATCAGATTCACGGCGAGCTTCCGGAGGTCGGAATTGAGCTGGCCAGGGAAGCGAAGGCAGCAGGTGACTCCACTCATTGTTGCAGATATCAGATGATTAAGATCACCAACTGAAATGGCAAAAAGGAAAGAAACAATATGAACAGAGAACAATATGGACCATGGCAATAGTAGATTGAATAAACTTTACTAGTTCGCTCAGTACCAGTCTCTCCTAGATTGATTAAATTGTACTGTTAGAAACCAAAGGATTGATAGTGGATATATCACACAATATCTATGGCAAATACACACATAATATGGATGCATAACGATAAAAGCAATCGCGATCGCAAAGAGATGTAAACTAATGTGACAGGAAATGGTTAACTTTAAGTTCTGCAAGGATCAACAAAGGATTGGTTGTTCTTTTAGAATTCAGCTAGATAGATGGTACTAACACAAAAGATCCGAATTCAATTATGGATAAAAAAGATATCTCTATGGAAGGTATCATCTTATTTATCATTGGATCATACCTAAATCCATCATGGTCATTAATTTCTTAGTATATGATTTTGAATACATACTATATGAACACTTTGAAAAACTACAATATATGAAGTAGAGGACCCTAGAACATGATATAGAAAATTGTGGTAGATGATATAAAGAGCTGCAATTACCTTTATAGAGATCTCTATAAAAGGGGATGTTCATGGAACAACTACAACATCTAGTAACAAATTGAAAAACATAATGGCGGAGCTTATTTGGAAAATCATCAAATGAGAGCTCCTACTGTGAAAATTATTGAGAGGGGGTTTCATCACCTCTAATGTGCCAACCTTGTTTTAATGTCAATAAAATCATTCACTACTATATTAACAATTATGCAATTTACTAATAAAATTCTTAAACCTTCTAATTTCATTTGTGAATAGTCAATAGTTTGGAAAATGAACAATCGTGAGTGTTTGAAGGAAGATCAATATTTCAACTTTTCACTAAATCAAGAGGAATACGATTATAATGGTTATATTGAGGTAATGGGACATCCCTTATGATAATCAAAGCGGGAAGAGGTCCTTTTTGATGATTGTAAAACTAAAGAGCATCATTCTGAATTCTGCCCTAGCTGAATGTAATCCTTCTGTAAAGTGTATAAATGTAATTAATGATGCATGAACCTAAAGATTAATGCACTTTAACAGGAAAAAACAATCTTTGCCCTATAACAGATGAAAGGCCTACAGAACAGTGAAATCAATCAAAAGGAGTTTAAATACTACTAATGATTCATGAACCTAAGGATGAACATTAAAAGGGGGGAAATATCATCAATTAGATTCTACTTACATGTAGGAGTGGCAAGCTTCAGGGTGCGGAAGCAGATATCATAGAGTGCCTCATTGTCCAGGACCATGCATTCATCAGCATTCTCTACCAGCTGATGAACAGATAGTGTAGCATTGTATGGCTCCACAACAGTGTCAGACACTTTAGGGGACGGGAAAACGGAGAAGGTTAACATCATCCTATCTGGATATTCCTCTCTGATTTTAGAGATGAGAAGGGTGCCCATTCCAGAACCTGTTCCTCCTCCCAAAGAATGACATACTTGGAATCCTTCAAGTCGACAAGAAAGGATCAGGAACAAAATTTGGAAATTTATGTGGAGCAACAAGTGGATGCAAAATACATATATATAAAAGAAAGGAGATCGACGAAGAAAGGAGATCACAACCAAATAAATTTATACCATGTCACTAATATTATATCAAAAGTGGTAAAAGATTCAAGTTTGATCATGTTTGTGGACAGAAAATTGAGAAATTTTAGTCGTGTGGAACTAGATCTACGAACAGGCGGCCCAAAAACTTTTATTACCTTGCAGGCAATCGCAGTTTTCGGCTTCTTTGCGGACGACATCAAGGACGGCATCGATGAGCTCGGCGCCCTCGGTGTAGTGCCCTTTCGCCCAGTTGTTCCCGGCGCCGGACTGGCCGAAGACGAAGTTGTCGGGCCTAAATATTTTGCCGACGGGCCCGGATCTAATGGAGTCCATGGTGCCGGGCTCGAGATCCATGAGCACGGCGCGCGGCACGTACCGTCCGCCGTTGGCTTCGTTGTAGTACACGTTGATCCGCTCAAGCTGGAGATCCGAATCGCCGGCGTACTTTCCGGTGCTGTCGATGCCGTGCTCGTCGCATATGACTTCCCAGAACTTGGCCCCGATCTGGTTGCCGCATTGCCCTCCCTGTACGTGAAGGATCTCCCTCATCTTCTTCGCCTCTCTCTCCGGAGATCAGGAGGGGGGGCTTTCTAGGCTAGGGATCGCCGGAGAGAAGAGGAGGAGGAGACGCGAGAAGACGCCGGTGGAAGAGGATTCGAGACCGGAGATATTAAGGCCCTTGTTTATAGCCGGTTCGGCACGGTAATCGCCGCTGCCGGTACGCTTACCGTTCATTAAGGAGTTATTTTTAGCAAG
>JBBPFQ010000126.1:9191068-9201084 GCA_037974815.1 Kaempferia elegans | reverse complement strand
GACATTGTTTAATAAATTATACTCAGAGGACCAAAGAGGAGCAATAAAATACAATATACTACAAAATACCAAAAAAAAAAAAAAAGCAGCCTGCCATGGCGGTTGGACTAAACTACCGGTCGCAAGCTCATGGCCGACCAAGCCGACTGTCGCGAGCTAGCGGCCTGCCAAGCTGTCGGTTGTGAGCTAGCAGCCGTAAGCTAGTGGCCGACGGCTTGGTTGACCGCAAGCTCATGGGCTGCTAAGGAGAGAAAGAGACAACAGAGAAAGAGATGAGCGCACCTAGATGAAGATGTCGCCAAAGGGAGAGGACATCGGAGAGAGAGATGCTAGAGCCGATTGAGATCGCCGCTAGAAGAGCAGTCTGGAAGGGAAGATGCGCTTCATCTCGAGACGACGGACGAAATTGCGATTCCGTTAGCATTCTTCAACAGAATTACCAATTTCATCAATAGAACCCAAGATGAAAATTAGGGCTCTTACGCATAGCCTTTCTTCCCTTCCGGATGGATTATCAATACCGTCGGAAAACTCCAACTGAATTGGTAATTCCATCGGTATGCCATTGCTATTCGCGAATGTTCTTGTATTGTATACCAACTACTCATCTTAAGAATGCAAATAGAACACAACAAGGCATTTTAGTAGTGATTCTATAAGAAATTTCATTTATGTTTTATTCACATCCATGCAGTTAACTTTAAAGCACATTGCAAAGTCAAGATAGATTTACCTTTAACGCAGCTACAATAAACACAATGGACATTTTAGCTTTGATGTCTGAAGAAAGATAGCTCCACAACAAGAACACATCAAAAAGGCAATCAAAAATAAGGGGAGAAACTTCAAGTCTGGTTTGTACGCGTTGGAATCAAGGCATTTCCGTTTCATTTGAACATGAAATGCTGCACGACACTTTCAGCTATGGCTCAATTCAAATCCATAGATAAACTTAACTGATGTACTTGTTCTAACTCCGTATCGCACGAAAATGGCAGCTTCATTGTGTCTGATGATCTATGCTCAATGCTGGGTCTGACCGTTGCCTTTTATGTTCTCGATCTCCTAAATGTAGAGAGACGAAAAGATCTTCATCAGATGAGTTCACTAGTGACGATAGGTTTTTCCTTTCTGGTCCGTCCTCTTGATCCCGACGCACTGGGGACATGCTGATGAAGTTCGGTATGAACTGATGCTCTTCGACATTGTTTGCCACTTCAACAGTATCAACCTGAAATTCAACACCTGCAAAAAAATGGATTATTAGTTTCTAGAACAGATGCACCACCTTGAGAGATATCTCCGACTGGAGGGTTAATACCAATAGGTTTGTAAATCTCATCCATCTTTTCGTTAGGAAGGGTGCATACTGTCGGAGACGATTCACCTACCGTGGAGTTTATAGCTGCTGCTAGAGCAAATCTTTGTTCTTGGAGTGCATCTTTAATTTAGATGGAGAGAAGACAATCAAAAGTCGAATCAGTCAATATATATACTTGAGAAAAAAATGAGAAAATTGAATGAGAAAAGTAAACCTTGAAGTTCTTCACATGTTGTTATGAGATCGAGCTCCAAAAGATCCAGGAGGCGACCGAGGTCAACTCCGCTTGTCCAATTCTCAGGACCTTGACCACTTTTAAGTTTCAATCTTCCGCGGTTGGCAGTTCCACCCCAGATGATCCCTATCGGCTGTGGCTTTTCATTGTCTTGTCCTGTCAGAATTATGAGACTCCCACTGTCACCTTCCAGATCAAATGTCTGCTGGTTTTCACCGACAACAAGAAAATCTGTGAAGAAGCATATTCCTTTTTCATCATTGTACTCCAAGGCGTAGGCAGTCACAGTGCCTGTTGTCAATCCAGAGCTTCTTCCAACTTTAACCACTTGCCTCCCAATCAGACTGCCGACCGGCGATTGCAGATCCATTACCTTGACATTTCCAATGTCGCCCAATCCTTTCACAGTGGTGGACACGCAAGACACATCGAAGTCGTCTGCAAAGGGAATGAATGCACCATCCGCTCGCACGAATGTTTCTGCAGGGGTGTCGTGAAGAGTTATGGTCATTCAAAGAAGCATAAGATCAATGTAAATAATAACACTCCAGTTCTTGGATCATATCAATTTGAACTGTTAATGTTTATTTTACCTGGGTTAGTTCCCGCGTAGATCCCATACCAAACGTCATCTGTGATAAACGATGTTGCCCTTTCGACAGCACCCAGATAAACTCCAGGTCCAAGATTAGGCGGTAGAGGATGAAACATCTTCTGGTTGGGGTAATCCAGATCAACTGCAACATGGCGGTTAGTGAGGAAACCAACTTGTTTGTTACCTGTTCGACTTTTCACAATAGCACCTAAAGTTCCATATGTTTCTTGGCTCGCAACCTGCTCATGCATCAACCATAGAATCAGGAAATTTCGGTCTTTGAATGATGATAGTTGGAGCAAGTAGATAAAGATCCTATAATTACATAAACTATTGTTGTTTGCTTGTGCATCAACCGTAAAATAAGAATATTTCATTCTTTAAGCGATGATACTCAAAACAAGTAGATAGAGATAAGTATGTGTATGTGTATACATCATATGTTTACATAGACAATTCTCATTTAGTTTCACATTCCTGCATTGATACTTGTCAAAACTAGTAATCTTAACTTCTGCAAGGAAAAGATAACTTCCATGAGTAACAACACAGACTGATTGATAAGCATATTGAAGCAAAACTGCTCAAATACCTGAGAACCTGAACCGATACATGGATCACTTCCACGCAATCCATCTACAAGCTCATTGTACAATTGCTCCTTGGGAGTTGGTGCTGGCGCACCATAATAAGAGAATTCCACCACATCCACATCACACCATACACCTCCCGGTCCCTGTTCAGAAAGTACAAGCATCAAACTGAATCTCTCACATTCGGAGGGTGGGTGCATCAAAACTCCATAATTACACAAAGGGAATGCTCCATTATGTACATCACATAGTTCAGCAACCAAACATTTGTATTACTACTTTTTGACCTAGTCTCTATAGATCATGATGATCTCACACCTAAAGACACATTACAGAGCAATGAAAATGGCTTGGGGTGTATTTACATGTTGAAAGTAAGGATATTGTTCAAAAGAAGATTTTTTTTCATAATCAAGGAGTGTTATTATTGTCCAGGGAATGTGTGAAATGAGGTTTTATGAGTTTCGTTCAGTTGATTTTACTTGCATGAACAATAAGTATTAAGTGGCCATAAGTGGTGTCATGAAATCCCTAGGCAGTGTCTTTAGAACAATGATTATATTAAATGAGATTTTACCAACAATTGTTTGGTCCGGTGATAATCAAGTTAGATGTAACAGCCTTTTATACAGAGATTTTTAGAATAATAATTATATTAAATAAGATTTTACCAACAATTGCTTGGCCTAGTAGTAACCGAGCTAGATACGAAGGCCTTTTTGGCAGTATGCAGGGTTTGAAATTGTATAACAACATTGTGGAAAAGGGTTAAGCCTCTCGCTCCCGCACATCCAATGTGGTGTGTGTGGATACCTTGTGGTCTATATACATGTATAGAATTTATCGATCTTTGAACCTGTTCATAACATCATAATCCACTCTCCCTTAGATTTTATCATTTGTAGTAGTTATTTCAATCTTTTCAAATAACCTTAGATCCATTTTGACATTCTTCTTCCAGATAGACTAACTAATTTGATTCATAATAAACTCCGTAAGCGCATAAAAAGCCGAGAATGACAATACAATTAATAGAAAGGAGAAGGGCAGCAATCTATGAGGGGAAAAAATAGTGTGTTCACCTCGAGCATAGATGGAAGACACTGACTGTGGCTGAGCCATTTTCTATGAACCTTCCGAGCAACAAAGACAAGAATTGCCGGGATTTCTGTCAATTGCCCTTTCCTTATGCGAAATCCTACTGCTGTACCTAGACTAAAGCGACGCAAAATCTTGCTGTGAAATGCTCTTATAGTCATCAGGTCAAGTAGTGTCGTGGCTTGTTGCCCAGTCGGAAACCGCCCGAGATGTGCAGGAAGGACTCCTTTCTGAAGGTTCCCAAAATAGTTAGCTCGACCTTCAGCCGCACCATGTAACAGCGTAGAGGTCGGCCAAGAGAAGTATGCAGCAGTGCATTCAGAATGCTGACCACCTGATGCAATTGGTTGGAGAGGAGATGGATTACATGAATAAAAATGGTTGCAGACATCTCTCTCCATGTCCAAGGCCGACTCCTCGGATTGTGCTGAACCCGAGTGATGACCTTGAGTGCCCGATAGCCTCATTATTCGAAAATTTGTATGCTACTGAGAATTCACTTGCTCAGGCAACCTAACTGACCTGTCAGTTTCCATTATCAAGAATAAACTTTGAGAACCAACAAAAACTTGCCCACTAGATTCACAGAACATTGAGCAGGAATCAGCAAACAAATTCTCAGTGAGCATACAAAACAGCATGAACAATAAATTTAAAAAAAAAAAAGGATGAAGAAAGAAAAGGGAAACTGGGAAAGAAAGCATGGCAGTGAGGATGTGCTTGAGCATAAGAGACCTACCAACCAAACGCACGAAGGTAAAGCTTTAACTTGCTTCGGAAATGTTTAAAGTGGAAAAAGGTCGTGAATCCACTCAATAATGACAAGTAACACACTCCAGCAAAGGATGCCGAAAGGCGAAAGCGAGCGTAGAAAAGGAAACGCGCACAAAGCTGACAACTTTTTTTTTACCCCAATCACAATCCCTAAGGTTTCAGATGAATCGATAATCCCTAAAACTCTTCCACCCTACCTATCAATTAAGAGTTCTGCAAATCAACAAAAAAAAAAAATTACACATTTCTTCTACTCCGACCACTGGATGAAACTCCAGAAACACTTCGAAAGGGATTAAATGGCCGAAGGATCCTAGAAAAAAGTGCGCGTACCTGTAAAAAAAAACACATCCTTGTTGCGGGAGAAGACGAAATAGTAGGGAGGCTGGGAGGCGATAGGCATTCAGGGAACGCCATCGATCGGCCGGAGCAGCGGATGGCAAAGGCCCGAACGGGCGGTCGGTGCAACCAGCGCTTCTTTCGCGCTGAGCAGAGAGGAAAGGAGCAATAATGGAGGAGCAAGGTAGGGCGACAAAGACGGGACCTTTGCCGTAGAGGGGAACCGGAAAGGGACGGGGAGAGAGAGAGAAGAACAGTGCTGGATCGGTGGCTGCGCCGTCGGATGAAAAGCTAGCGCAGAGTCGCAGTGGGAAACGAATGTTGCACTGCGATTGGAAAAGGGCGCCGAACAGCGTGCAGGCTCTCTCTGCCGCCAAAAGTCAACGAGGCCCGAAATTATATTTTTGTGCAATTATAGTTGTGTATTTAAGTTCATTTCAATTTTACTACCATTTTTATTTCTTATTTAAGTTTTTCTTTTATAGATAAATATTTTTTTTATAGTCTAAAAGAGATGTATAATTTTCGGATAGTGTTTTTTTTTTCCTATGTGGAGATTCGAGAGATATTGCAATTTTATTGACGTGAAATATAGCTGAGTCCGTATTTATACGGAGTTTATTATTAATGAGATATGATTTAATTTTCGATAGATGTAAATATTACTCGCGCTCAGTTAAAATTGAATAAGTCTGATAGCTATATTCATATGGAGAGATCGATAGCCTCAATTTTTACTAAAAAAAATGCAGGAGTATAAAAATATAAGAACAAATAAAGAGTAAATAAGGGAGACAACACGCATATCTTGGAGATTAGATCCTTTGGTCCAATTTTTTATAGTACAGGAGGGTCATTGAATCATATCAGGAGAGATCAATATATATATGAATCTATGATATGATCCAACAGCCATCCTAATTACAGATCAAGAGAGAACCAAGAATTACGGACCAAAATATCTGATCTGCACATCTTGCACACCTCAATATAAAATTTCTAACTCTAGCTCGGCACATCAAGTCAACTTTTGGACTTTTTAAAAATTCCAAATATATTATATATTTTTAAAATATTTTTTAGGCATTTTAAGTAATAAAAAATGATATGACACTCAATTATTTCAAGTAGATCAGTGAGAAGATAAACATTGGAGTATGGTAAGCTCATGACATCGTTATCTTTTAGATCAATTAAGAATGTTATTATTAATTAAAATTAAAAATGGTAATATCTTTTGATAATTTAAACCTTTTAAAAGGCATTATGAAAGAAAAAAAAATCGCTTTCCTAATAATTATGGAAGATAATGGCAATAATTTATTTATTTATTTCAAAAATTATTCAGATAATCCAGAAAAATTTGGTTGCTTTGAATAAAATATATATATATATATTTAAAACCTACTTGATTTAGATAAAAATAGTAAAATTCAACAAGTCAATTCTAATTTAAACAGGAGCAATTAATAGTATAATCTAATGTTTCTATTATTTTATAATATTGTAAAAAAAAATAAAAAAAAACTTATTTAGCAGTGCAGACTATCATTCTATTATATATTAGTCATCGCTCAGGTAGTAAAACACTCAAAAACCCCAGAGTAAACTATTATAACAGACTCTTCGTCATTAAAAAAATTAATTTAATATTTTATATCAAATATTAAACTGATAAAAATTAATACTACACTTAATCTTGGTCAAAAGGGCGAGAAAGGTATTTATAAAAGTTTATCTATTTGTGGTGTTGTTACTTTTAAGATGTGGCACTAAAGAGATCATAGTAGTGCAATACCTATTAATGAGAAAAATTTGCAATAATACACCAAACCTGAGTTCAAAATCTATATCCTGGATTGTAATGAATTTTTTTTTCAATAATACGCTGCAGATAAATCTTGAACTCTAGATTAATAATACTTGCAGTTGAGGGATATTAACGTAATTTAATTGGAAGCTTCACTAAATTAATTAGATAATAGTTAATATTAAAGTCAGATTCATAATGATACAGTAAGATATATATATATACATGCACACTCGTCCGTGGGCGACGCCTATGGGGCGCCTTTCATACACCTAAAAGGCGCCCTCTCTCACACTCACCCACGGGTATATATATATATATATAAATTAAAAAATATTCATTCCTAATTTTCTTTTTTAATTGATTGGTTCACTATTATTATAATAGATTAATAGGTTAGTTATAATTGTTTTAATTAAACTTAGTGCAACATTAGTTAAGTAATTATAATTAAGCTTAGTGCAACATTATAATAATATTAGACAAGCCTATTATAAATTTTTACCAAAAAAAAAAAAGCTAAGCTAGTAAAATTTAAAATATATTTTATTTATAAATTATTATTTACTATCAATGGATAAAAAAATAATAAATAAAAAAATGTAATTATTAGTGGTAACTACTCCTGCTTTTTATATTCTCCTTTTGCTGTGGGAGAGAACTCTCCCAAAACCAGCCAAGTCTGCAGCGTCTATGTGTGAGTGTGACGCTGAGCCCCAAGCCTCAGCGAATAGCCTTCGCCTTTCCCCTCCCTTCCCCTTCTCCCTCCTACCAATTTCTCTGTCTCCTCCTCCTCCACAAATCGATCCGTTTCTGAAGAATCTCCAATCGGCCATGGACGCCACGTTCTCAGGTGAGTCCTCCTCCTTTCTGCGCCACAATGCCGTCCTTCTACTTCCATTTTTACCCGCATTTCGTCCTCCCCGACCTCGCAGCCCGAGCGCTTCTTCCTGCGCAAGAAAGACTGTATCTTTTTTGCCTTTTTTTTTTAAAGTTTTTTTTTACCACCTTTCTCTTTCTGGTTTCCGCTACATTGAAGAAAGTAAAACGCCGCCTGTGACGCCGGTTTTTTTAGATTTTAGGCTGTAAAGGCGGCGTCTTTGCGACGGTTTTGAAGATTCTTTTACTTTGAGTTGATTTATCGTGTATATTTTCTCGGAAGTTTCGGGCGGTAGTTTTGATGGAAAAGAGGAGCGACACAGTCGAGGTTAATTTTTGCATTTTACTTGAGCGGTGAATACTCGGGGCGTGCATGATCCATTGCCTGATCTTTAAGATCTTAACTGATGTAAAAGCATTTTTCTGGTTTTCTTGCATAAATGTATTTCTGTTCCTATTAGAATATGTTGGAGAACCTCAAGGAGTATTCTTTGTAGGGCGTTTTGCTTATAAGTTGTAAATTTGGAATGAATTGCTTGAAACGGGAACAAGGCGTTGCCTAAAATTTCAAATGTGCCAGTTCTTTATTTTTTTTTAAACACTTGAGGAAGATAATGATCTTGCATGTTGGAATTGCAGATGCTTTCTTTTGTATTTAGCTTTGAAAACTTATTCTATCATTTCGACATTCGTTGCTCTTTTGCTCTTGGGAGTTTTCAGCTGTTAGGTCATGAGAACGGTATAGACACTTCAGATTTAGTGTCTAAGATACTGTTGCATAAAGGTTTTCATTCAGTATTTAGGATAAAGTTCTGATATTCCCCTTCATTATCAAAGATGTCGTATGTCATATGCTCCAAATGGGGAAACGGACTATTGGAAAATCGATCTAAGACTATCCTGAAATGTTCTAATGTGAAATTTTTGTAGGTCTATTTAAATTATTTGAACAGTATGACGTGCATGCTTGTATAGCTCAACCTGTCTTCTTTCCAGAATGCTTATTTCTAGTCCCTGATGGTTTATAGTCCTTAAGTTGTATTCTTCAAGAAAGTTGCTCAGAGATATAAATTAGATCGTTTGACCAAATTTGGAGGATAAAACAGTAGAAATTAATTCAGGCTAGAGTTGACAAGGCCACTATTAAACAGTGAATCCATCTTCTATTTTTAGTCAGTGAAAATTTAGTAGAAATTTTTCTCATGGCAATAACATCAAAAGTAACAGGCTTTTTCTGCTACATCCAATTAAAACTCCAAAGGGTGCAGCTTGATTCTTAAATGTGGTATAGCATGATGACCTTACAAATGCCTTTTAGTATGAGTTCACTCGCAAGTTGAGACTTCATGCCCCATGGGTCAATATAAAGCATTTTCAGACTGTTTGTTAGAAGTTGATACTCTGGTCACGAAGAAAATTTTACTATTTGTTAGTTAGAAGCTCTTGGCAACATTTTGGATAACATGCAAACTGTAGAATCTCTATATTGCCTTATTTTGTCAAGATGACTCCTTTTTTCCAAAGGAAAATGACATCATTGGGGCAAAAGAAAGCATTGATGATCTTAAATGCTCAGATTGGACTTGTGATTCATCCATGAAATCAAGGTTTGTTAATTGTAGTTCTTTATATGTTTGACTACGAGCTTCGGGCTTTCACTCCCATTCTCACTCTCATAACTTCATTCAATATATTAAACCTTCCTTTTTGAATCATGTGTTCTCATCTGACACCATTTTTTCTTGATGACCAATATTTAGAAACTGAATGCAATCTCAAATAAACTGCACATTGTATCTGAGAAACAGATTCTAAATTTATTCATAAGAGCAGTTTTATTTTCTCCACCACCTTTATTAGAATGATTCAGATAAAAAGTGATTGTTTAGTGTTTATTTATTTTCCAATAATACATTCGCTGTCAACTTTATGTTGTAATTCATCATTTTCAAGCACGATATTAATAATCTCCTCCCGCTTTGCTTCAAGAAATTATCTAATACAATGTTCATATTAAGTGGCTATCAAATCGTGTTCAGTCATTGTGTTTTGTGTAAATTCTTAGGATTTCATGTCTACTTACTCTCCGTGAAAATATTTTCAAAGTGTAAGGTAAAAGTTCCATTTATATTGCAAAATTGTGTGATATGGATAAGCTTTAAGCTGATAATCCTTTTTATTTTCCAGGTTTTGTAATAGACCCTTCGAAATGCAGCCATTTGAGTCTGGAGGAGAAGAGAGAGCTAGTTCATGAAATATCACGGTGGGCTGACAATGCACCTGAAATCCTTCAGTCCTGGAGTCGTCGAGAGCTTCTCCAATTAATCTGTGCTGAAATGGGAAAAGAAAGGAAGTACACTGGAGTAACCAAA
>JBBPFQ010000126.1:9140421-9160888 GCA_037974815.1 Kaempferia elegans | reverse complement strand
TCAGAACAAGGACAGTGATGATGATGATGGTCCAACGATGAACATAGTGTAAGGAGTACTTCTTAAGTGTAAAATAAAGACTTCGTGGGAGTTCAAATATAAGTTAGGGAGCTAGTAGAAATAAGAGTCCAACAACATTCTAAAAAGTTTAAGATGAGTTGATCGATCAAAACAATTAAAGGATATACGCAAAAAATTCAACCATTACTAAATGTCATCCAAAAGTCCCCTATCTTTAGTAGACCACCAATCACAAGCTAAAAATAGTACTTTGGCTCCAATTGAAATTCATATCAGCTTTAAAATAGAACTGGTATTAATGTACCAGTTTTAGATTGAGGATCACAATTTTGTTTCAGAACAATTGCAACAAATAATATAAAAAAACTTATTGAACTTGCTCCAACAAAATAAATTTCAGAATATCAAGATAGACAATAGATTCCAACTTTGTCTATAAACAAGTTAGTTAATATTAGGGATTGAAATTTCAGTGCCGAGCCGGTCGAAACGGAAGGAACATTTCGTTTCGCCCACCGACCGGCACCAACTCAGCAACACCAGACCAGCGTCACGACGTCCGCAACATCACCAGAGGGGCGTCGTGACTCCCATGGCCACGCAAGAAGAGCTTAGCGGTCGTGGGCATCGCGACGCAAGGCTTTCGGTGGAGTCGGAAGCGTCGCAGGAGTCTTCCGGCACCACCGGACGATTCCAGCGCCGCCGAAGAAGTCACCGGAGTCCTCCGACGTCGGTGTCAGCGTGCGGGCGTCGGCAGTGTGTGCGCGCGCGTCGCGGATATGCGTCTCGGGTCATGGTCATGGTCGCGGGCGAGAACGAATATTTCAATTTAAATAATTAAACAATTCCCACTTATATGCGATATTTCAAAGAGAGCTTTTATAAATCCTATTTAAATTTTTCTAATAAAATATAAAAATATATTTAAAATTAAAAAAAAAATAACAAATTTTATTAAATAATATTATGAAATTGTTTTTTATTTTTTAAAATTTTATTTCAAAATTATAAAAAATTCTAAAAATTTTCTAAAAATTCTAATAAATCATATTTATATTCTGATATTTTTTAAATTTTTTTATATTTTTTTATGTTTTAATATTTAGTTGATATTCTAATATTTATTTTCCATTTTAATTATATATAATTTAAATTTAATAATTAATTAAATGAATAAATAATTAATTAATTTATAAATTTATTATATATATAAAACATCATCTTTTTATTAATTTACATAATTTTGATTATTTAATCTGGGTATTGGATAGTTTTAAAGGTTACCTAAGTAGAATATAACCAGAACCAATGCTTTCACCCAATTTACGTCACTCCTTTTAGTATTAGTAAGGTAACATATTGTGATATATCAATTTTAATTTGTATTATTGATAGATTAATTTTCTTTAATAAAAAATATATTTAATTATTTTTTTTCTAATTGTTTAATAATAGAAAACTTATATAAAATCAATATACAACTTATTTTTAAATTATACACAATAAATATATTTATTTAATAATTACTATATATAAATTAAAAAAAATACCGAAATTGTATAGGCACGGCACGACACAATACGATACCGAAACTGTATCGTTCCGGTCTGGGACCAAAACCTTGGCACGGTCGAGATTTCAAACCTTGATCTTACCTAAATGCACAACCTCAAGGAGAGATTTTTATTATTTTTTGGTCAAAAATACATCACAATATCACTACAATAAGATGCATCACCAAATGGTTTTTACTTGTGCTCTCAAAGATCAATCAGGATATACACAATATAGGATTGCTTAATTGCTGAATCTTAAGTCACATGCCGTATATGACTTCTTTAGCTTCTAGAATGTTGAGGTTGGGACCACTTGATCAGTTTTGCAGAACTCAGGTCAACTACCATCTTGTAGGATTGGTTAATCACCTAGCTGATTCTATTGAACACCTAGTAGGGTTGGTAAGGCACCAGGTTTGGCCAACCAAAGCAAAACTTGCCCAATGCACTTCTAATGAGCTCTCCTGGGAACTTGATCCTTGAAACCTTAGCATGGTGGGTCATTCCAAATCAATTATTTTTATCAGATGTCAAGCATATATGGAAATTTTATTTTACTAGATCTCTATGTTCTGATGCTTCTTTATTTCTGTGCATGATAATGCAACATGCTTCTATAAATATGCTTTTATGCATATAATTGTATGGATATTATGTCATTTCTTGAACAAAGTTAACTAACAGCTTTATTGTAGGTTGCTTCAAGTCTAGCTCATGCGATGCAAATTCTGATAATCAAAATATCACAATTTTTGGTGGCTTAGTGATGGTATGTTGTTTATTAGGCAAGCAAGTGATATGGTTATATTCTTGTCTTCATGTTTGGCCTTTAAACCTCTGTCTCGATCAACCGTGTGATGATATGACTAACTCTAAAGATTTTTGTCTCATTCTCCATTTGAAAATAGCTTTGATAATCTATAAGTATTTTCATTTCTCGACTATTTGGGCTGATCTTTTACATTCTAAATGATCCAATGCAAGTGATTCCTTGAGTATCCTTGTGGCTATATATTTTGTATTATTATTATTATTTTTCATTATCAATGGTTCCTGCAAGACTGCTTTATTGACTATTTTTCATTTCACAAGAAGATTAAGTCATTGAACATTGTTGATAATATATTGATAGGTACACAATAGAAAACTCATGATATTTTTCCATTTGTTAGCAATACAATAGATACAATAAAGCATTATAAATTAGGAGTAAACTCATGAGTTATCTTGTTTTGGATTGCACTGGAATGAGTTAGGTTATTGCAATAGAAATGGATCAGTATAAAATTAGATCAGTTAAGCAAAAAGACACATTGTATATTATCCATTTTATCCTAATGTTCCATTATTGTCTGATTTATTGCTTTATTTCTTTTTGTTGCTTATGAAATTTGGAGTGTGCATTACAAAGTGGATTCTTATATTGTACTATTCTGACCAGGTAGCAATTTACTTTTCTTGAATAGAATCTGATATACTTTATTTAGAAACATATGTTAATGTTATCTAAGCATTTGCTGCTCTACACTAAGATATACAGCTAGTTCAATATGAGTAACTTGTGGAATGGGTATCTTCTAGTTTATTCAATCTCTCCAATGTAGTACATTTACTAGGTAGGATCATTGAATTCCATTAGCGTTTGAGTTAAATCTAATGTAGGCTTATTTGGGATTGGGTATCAAATTTTGGCGATAAAGTGTGTGCCTCCCACACATACCTTACGACTTACGTTGATCGCATGGTTTAAAATTTCGTATTGTGTGGTGAAACAAATGCAATTTACCATTCCGTTTGCCATTTAGCATTGGTACTGCAATTTTGCGACCCCATTGGAGGTCACGGAGGTCGCCACGATCCTGTAGGAGGTCTCAGAGGTCGCCGCAATCCCGCGGAGGCTGCAGCGACCTCTCGTGGGGGGTCAGGGAGATCACCGTGACTTCTAGTAGGTCGCAGAGGCCGCTGCGACCCCGTCGCGATCTCCCATGACCCCTGGGTGCGTGATTAAAAATTTAGCCTTTAATTAAACTAATATTAATAATTTCAATCTACTTCTAGCAACAATAGAGATAATCTAAACAGACTTAATCAAACCCTAATAAAATTCTCCCATTAATTTAATATATATATTATTTATTTTATTTCTAAAAATCTATAATAAAAATTTTATTTATGATTTTATTCATTTATCATGAAACATTCCAATCCCATATTTTTTTCAAAAAATTATTTTATTATTTAGGTTAAATTTTGTATTTTTAATTAATATATTTTATATTTAAAAAAATACCAAAACAATATTAGCACAATACGGTACTGAAATTGTAACCAATCATAAATCGAAACTCCGATACGGCTCGAGATTTTTGGATTGTTTACAAATTCTAAAGCACTAGTGCCAAAAGTTAGTCTCATATTAGCAATTAGTAATCCTAAGTTCTTAACCTTGTTAGATATTGGGGGTGACCTTTTTGTTTTCTTAAAGGATTATTCTCCCATATAACTGATTTATAAACGAATCATGAGACACACAAAACTCATTGAACCTTATTACTTAAATGAGTTTGGTAGGGTTGACCTGAGTAACCTTATCAGGTTCCAATCATGAATCTTGACTCATTCATGGTTACATATATTATTTACCATTTGTTTTGGATTTTCAGATGTTTGGTCACAAATGTAGGCTGAAAAAAAGTTTTTGAACACAAATTGGTAGAGGAAAAATTTAGTATTCATTTACAAATAATATCAAAGGTGGTAATTCCTAATATGTAGAAAACAAGAATGCAACCATTAGATTTAAACTGATACTCTAACCTAGAAAATGATGTTTGTTTCAAGTTCAAGAGGGTTTAGTCATTTGCAACGATTAATTCACCACAATTTTTCGTTCTTTTTCTAATGTCCACATTATATACCTTTAGAGTTAAAGAATTAAACATGTCTAATCGTCATGCTTGGTGATTTTCTTTTTACATAAATTGAAAATTCGATTGAGTTTTAGCTTCTAGTTGTGTGATCCACATTTTCTTTACGGTGTTCTTTTGTGAGAAAAATTGTAAATGCATGAATTTTCCATATATTTTCACAATGATATTGCTTTTTCTTTGAAGAAGAGCCGAACAGCTTTACTTGATAACTATCTCTTAGTCATAGTTCCTTTCTGACTATTGTAGGCTGCTTTAATTTTGCTGTTGTTGATAATATACAATTTCTCTGACCACATTCTCTCTTACCGGGAAAGAAGACGAGCTGAGTCCAGGGAAGCTGCTGCTAAGGTTGCTAGGGAAACTGTGCAAGCTCGTGAAAGGTGGAAAACTGCAAAAAATGTTGCAATCAGGCATGCAGTTGATATCCAAAGACAGACATCTGGGACATTTTCACACAAAATATCCAATGAACTTCAAGAGCCACAAAATGTTGTTGATATATCTAGGCAGTCTTCAGATGTATCAACATCAGAGATTGAGGAAATATCTATTCTTCGTAATGTGCCAAATTCATCAGAAAAGAACTCTGAGAAAGCTGAAGGTCCCCATTCAAATATTGGGGGCAAAACTCCTAAGAAGAACACGATTAAAGAAAAATTTAAGCATACTCGTACCCAAATTTTCAAGTTTGCATATAGTGAAATTGAAAAAGAGAAAGTTGAACAGCAGGAAAATAAGAAGTTGACCTTCTCGGGAGTAATCTCAATGGCCACGAAGAATGAAGTAAGAACAAGACCAGTTATAGAGATTGCTTTCCAGGATCTAACATTAATTCTTAAGAGAAGCAAAAAGCAACTTCTGAAGAGTGTAACTGGGAAATTTATTCCGGGACATGTAACTGCAATCATGGGTCCATCTGGTGCAGGGAAAACTACCTTTCTTACTGCTTTGGCTGGAAAAATATCTGGATGTCAAACAACAGGATCAGTTGTGATAAATGGAAAGGTTGAACCTATCCAGTCATACAAAAAGATTATTGGCTTTGTGCCACAAGATGATATTGTTCATGGAAACTTGACAGTGGAGGAAAATCTTTGGTTCAGTGCTAACTGCAGGTAAGAGATAGACACAAAATAAAATATGTAATTGAGCTAGTGAAAATTATCACCTGCAATCTCATGAGCTACTTTTAATGTCAAAATCTTTCTCTCATGCTAGTTAGAACATGACTTTTATATTTAAAGATGCGCATTTATGGGAATATGATATGTCATTGTCATAATCAGAAATCTGAAACTATTGTAACTGACTGAAGATTTAATACTCATGCTTAAAGGCTCCCAGATCTTGTCAAGCATATCCACTTATCTTTTGCATTTTATTATCTCTTTTTTTTCTTTTTGATTTTGCATGTGTATGTCTAATGTTGCATGTATAAAATATTCTAGGACTTATGGATTCAAAAAGTTGACATACTCTATGTTTTAACACGTACATTCTACTAACACCTACATTCTACTTATCTTCATACTATTTCACTATGTTACTTGAACTTGGGTAACTATGCAACATGGGTGAAGATCCAAGTATCTGACACTACTATCATATCTAAAACTTTTTACACGTGATCAATAGAAATAATGAATGTCAACTTGAAGAATCAGGCATCCCACACTGTACAACATAGATTAACATCCAAGTACCAAAGCTAGTTCATATGTCAGATAGATTGCATATATTCCTTGCATGTTTGTTGCTTCTTATTGAGATAAATACCAGAATTTTGGTTATGGAAACTATTCATTTGATTGAAAAAGCAAACATCTATACCGTAAATTAGTGCTTTCCATACCCTTGCACTGGATTCATAACTTGCCTTCGGTGCATGCTAACTAGCTTCAATCTTTGCTTAGTCAATTCATGAAAGTGTTCACAATTGTATTTGGTTTGTATTTCATAATTTTTATTTGGAAGGTTGAAGTCTCTCTTCTTTTTCTTCTTCTAATTGTATCATGATTTGTTTGGTTGATATATGTATATGTCTTTGCCAAATAAGGAGTTCAGTACACCAATTACCAATGTAACATTTGTTTTCCCATGTTAGACTTTCTGCAGAAATGCCAAAAGTTAATAAAGTTCTAATTGTTGAACGAACAATAGAGTCTTTGGGTTTGCAAGCTGTACGAAGTTCCTTGGTTGGAACAGTGGAGAAGCGTGGAATATCTGGTGGTCAAAGAAAGCGAGTAAATGTGGGGTTAGAGATGGTCATGGAACCATCTCTTTTGATACTCGATGAACCAACATCTGGTCTGGACAGTACTTCATCTCTTCTGCTGATGAGAGCTCTTCGTCGTGAGGCACTTGAAGGGGTAAACATCAGCATGGTGGTCCACCAGCCCAGGTTCGTGTGAGAAAAATAGTGTGCTAGAGTTTGGTTTTAGTTTTCATCATTTATTTTTTCAAAGCATTTATAGTAAAATCAATTGTGTAAGTTATACATAAGATTTATAAATGCATACAACATCATCATGGATCTTAAAACTGACATACATCAGCCGTAGAGGTCGGTGGGCCAAATCTTGGTGGGGGATTTCATCACCCTTTGCGAGACCTCCGTCCATGCACTTATCAATTTGGGTTCCTGCATTTACTCCCTCCATATTCCGTGGGACCAACTCTAGGGGGGTTGTTGATGTGGCAGGTCCACATTTTTTTAAAACTGACATACATCTTTGCAAGATTCAAATACTAGTCTGATATCATTTTTGATGCCTGGTTGATTTGGGTTAAATGTAGATAGATGATAGTCTTTAACTCATAATTTAAAATTTTGTTCTGGTTGTCATGGGTGATATGCACTGTTCTTCTTGTGTATCGAAACCAAAACCATGGAAAAGGGTAAAAATTACATGTTTCTCTTGTGTCACTTATTTCAACTGTCCCACCCCATGTATTGTCTAGACTGGGTGATGCAATTCAGCCTTTATGGAGCCAAACTAAGTTAAACCTTGCATTTAACCTGAATTAATCCTAATTTACATCCTACTCTAAATAATTACTCAATTAAACATATAATTTGGATTTTTAACCAAATTATAAACAGTTATGCACTCCGTGACGTCTTCTAGGCTCCAGAATACTCTACTAGTGGGAAGATCCATAGTTGCTGCATTCACAACAGTCACAGTGTTGAAACTTATTAAAAAATCCATTAGAAAAGGTTTGCTCAATGTTTGAGCCATAGTTGGGTCTAATAGTCCCTATTGACCCACAAAAACAAACTCATGTGCATCAATGATGCACAACACGGTCTTTGGAAAAATGTGCATCAAATATTTTTAATAGCTGAATTATCAGTAGAATCTCTATATATCCATTTCAGATTATCTTTTGAATTCAATACTCAATTCAGACATTGAAATTATGAAGATAAACCTTCAATGATGGTGATTGCAAGTTTCATAGATTGGTATTCTGGAAGTGAAATTAACATCTATAGTGAGAGCAATTATCACTTTCAAAGGAAGTGATGAACACACCTTATAGCATATATTTTCTAACATGGAGTGTAGATCACTGGGGATCTCTCAGCAGTCCATCATTAGGCTGGTAAATACTCTAGTTTGACTACTATGAAAACTTAATTACTTGCTTTGTGTTTGTAGTTTATTATATATTTGATTCCATGGAGAAGCTCTTGAGAGCTTCATTTTTTTGTTCATCGTGTTTTGAAAGGATTGCAATATAACTTTTTTTCTAGCATTTAGAAGTTTTTTTTTTTAAATGATAAACTACAAATTTCACGGCCTCTTGATGGTTAGGCTAGAAAAATTTGGAATTGAAACAGAAAAATTGTTGAATAATAGTGTATAGTACTCCAATCTGACTTTAGAAATTGAAGCTTCAATATTTACCACAACTTTATGGAAATAATATCTAGGTATCCAACTTGATTTGGGAAGTTTAACTGTCATTTGTAATTTTAATAATAGTTCTGTAAAAAAATGTTTAATGTAGTTCCACTAATCGTTAATTCCTATGAATTTAAAAGTCTTGCACTGTGATTATTTTCCATGAGAATAATGCAATTACTATTTTTGGTGTTTTTCAGCTATACTTTGTTCAACATGTTTGATGATTTAATACTCTTGGCAAAAGGTGGTTTAGTTGCATATCAAGGGCCAGTTAAGAACGTTGAAGAATACTTTGCAGGCCTAGAGATTAAAGTTCCTGATCGTGTCAATCCTCCGGACTACTTTATTGATATTCTAGAGGGCATGGTAAAGTTAAACACAAGTACAGGTATTAAATCTAGCCAGTTGCCAGTGATATGGATGTTGCATAACGGGTATCCAGTACCCCCTGATATGAAAAATGAGCTCAATTCTGTCCATTCATCATTTAGAGACAGAACAAACTCTGTTAACAGTGGTTCAGATGAGGTATCTGGTTCTATTGATTTTTGGGGAGGTGTAAAAGGTGCGTTAGGAGAAAAGAAAGAACACTTGGAGAATGTTTTTTCAAAATCCAAAGATTTAGCAAACCGAAGAACTCCTGGTAAGCTTTACCAGTACAAGTATTATCTTGGAAGGTAATTTCTTATCCTTGAATAAAGTTACTCTCAATAATACTGTAAATTGTAATGGAACATTGACTGCACTTGTGACTACAGGGTATCCAAGCAGCGATTGCGTGAAGCTACATCCCAAGCTGTGGATTATTTGATCCTTGGTCTAGCTGGAGTTTGCTTAGGAATACTTTCTAAAGCAAACGACTCAAATTTAGGAGCAGCTAGTTACACGTACACTATTATAGCTGTTTGTAAGTTGAAGATGATTTTCACTTCTTTGAACTATCATTTGTGAGTAAATAAAGTAGCTTTAAAATTTACTGACCATGATGACAGTTATTGGCTTTAATTTGGTAATATAGGAGTATAGTTCAAATTTTTAGTATACTCCTAAAGGATGAGGAAGAACATACAACTTCACCTTATAAGTAGAATTGATAATATTCACGTTAGTATTTTGTTTTATGGTTGTTGAACAACTGTAGTGAAAATTTACTTTAATGTGCAGCAATGGAAAACATGTCAACTATTTTGACGGTGAAAATTGCTTGGATTGGAACCATTTTACAAATAATGTAGACTTTTTTGGTTAAGGTGTATATGCTGATCATTAATGTGAAATTTTATAACAGTGATTACCATTGCCAATAGTAAATGCTAGGTCGACCAATGTTTTCAGCCAAATACTAACCATTAATAGTTTGTAATTATTAGTATTGGGTCATATAGTTCAGTTCTACTCAGGTCATCATTTCTTTTAGCACGTGGAACTATCTTGAAAATAAAAATTAACTATTTCCTAACTTGCCGAACTGTGCTAAATTAGTAAGTGAAAAACATTCCCATTTTCACTACAAACTGTAATTAGTTGAGCTTTGTTTACTCTGTTGCAGCTCTCTTAGGTCAGATTGGTGCTTTAAGGTCATTTTCACTTGAAAAGCTGCAGTATTTGAGAGAGAGAAGATCTGGAATGAGTTCACTCGCTTATTTTCTTGCAAGAGATACAATTGACCATTTCAATATTGTAGTCAAACCAATAGTGTATCTCTCAATGTTCTATTTCTTCAGCAACCCCAGGTCGTCATTTGCAGACAACTATATCATTATGCTTGCCCTTCTCTATTGTGTGACTGGTATTGGTTATACTTTTGCCATCTGTTTCCAACCTGGTTCTGCCCAATTGGTGCGTGTTAGCCATTTACTAATCTTGTTCTTTTAAAATTCTCTATCTTTAACACAAAGTAACATTGATTCTGCAGTGGTCTGCTCTTCTTCCTGTCGTGTTAACTTTGATAGCCACTCAGCGGCGAAATTCACAAATACTAGCAAATTTATGCTACCCGAAGTGGGCCTTGGAAGCTTTTGTCATTGTGAATGCAAAAAGGTGGTCATTGATTTCTATCATGATACTAAATGAGAAGCCTAGATGACCAAACCTTCTATTTCAGCATTTATAGTTGTTTGGTAAAATCATTTAGAGTAAGCTATTGTTATCATGATTTAAAATCGGTTATGTATCCCTTTTACTGGGTATGTGGCTCATAGTTAGGAAGCCACAAAACCAGGTCTCCATGAGAAAAAGACGTTAGATATCGGCCCGATTGACAATGGCAATGTGGAGCTCGATATGGGTTAAACAAAACTCAATTTGGGAGAGATAACAGCCATACTTGTCACCTCTTCTCTACTCTCACTCTCTTGAGTGACTTCTAGGTCTCAAGAGCGGCGGTGCTTGCTCGAGGCATCAGTATTTACATAAACGATTTCCTAATGAATTTTATAAGTCAGTTTGAATATCCCTGTGCGCAATGATACTGTTGGCCTCCTTATGCCCACCTATTCTACTGAGCGATATAAGAATAGATTAAACAGAATTGAGAAAGATATTGATTCTAAGCTCAGAAGTTGTTTATATTAACTGACATTCAACATGTGGCAACTGATAGTAGATCTTGATGCTCATTTGTACAGTATGACAGTGTGGCTCGGTATAAAGTCATCAGTTTATGTCCTACTATCAATATCTTACCGAAACATCATACCTTGATTATTATGATCAACGCTACTGCTGCTTTTCGTTGCAGGTACTACGGCGTGTGGCTTATTACCCGGTGTGGAGTACTTGAAAATTTTAACTACAACATCAATCATTGGGGGCTTTGCTTGGGCGTCCTCTTTCTATATGGTTTCACTTTCCGCTGCATTGCGTTCGTTTGCATGGTGTTGCTGAACAAAAAATGAGGAAGAAAGCTTCTCTACTTCTCCCCAATTCATCAGTGTATATGAGCTCATTACATTTTATGTTTTCCATTTAATTTATGCCTAGGATTGTCGATACAAGCATAGAAGATGCTATAGTACATGCATATCTATACGATAGCATTGTAAGCAAAAGAAGTAAATCATCGTAAGAAGTCTCATTTTAATTCTTTAACAGAACCAGCGTGCTGTTGCAACTGATTTCGCTTGGGTACATAGTAGACTACAATCGGTTGCATCTTGGATAGTTATAGGCTCGACAAATTCTGTAGATTGAAACCTCATAGGCTCAAAGGTGTCTTGCATGTTTGTTTATTTGCTAATCAATTTATCGAAAATTGTTCAGTATAATATGAATTATGTACCCTTTTAGCATATGTAGTTTAGACTTTCTTTTTTATGAAAGATATTCCAACTTTCAGGGGCTGCTTGTTTTGAGGGTATGATTACTAAGGAATGAGAATGATATAAAATAGAGGTGGTTGGTTTGAGGGTTTTATTTTGAGGGTATAGTTTCATTCCTTGTTTTTTATCAATCCTCCATTCCTCTCTAAAGTGAGGGGTTTGAAACTCATTCTCCTTCTTCCTTCATTGTCATTCCCCACTAATAGCATTTCCATTCCCATTCTCATTCCCATGATTGAACCAAGCAGCCCCTTATATATGAAATCCTTTTTGATTTGCTTAGAAATGTTAGGACATGCACGCATGCGCGAGTAAAACCCAAATCAAATGGTTTTGGGGTGCCTGAATCAGAAATACATAAACTGGGCGTAATATACGCGGTAATTGCGTAGAGGTACTACTGCTGCCGCCTGAGGTGTACCTTATCTGTCTTTTACTCTATTATTTTAGGTTCCTACACACGCCAGGCCTGACACTTGCACCTCCTGCAGCTGTCCCTGTACGTTCAGACCAGCCAACAACTCCTTGGCCTGTTGTGGACCAACCACCTCCTCCGTAGGCCAAGAAGAGCTCCGGCGATAGCAGGAAAAACTTGAAAACGGAACCACAACAGCTTCTTTGCACCAGGAAAGATATAGGATTCTGGCATAGTTGTGAATCCACATGCAATCCTTTCTTTTCTTTTTGAATTATATTGCATGCTCTTTAATATTCTGTCAAATGATACATATGCAATAGTTTGTTAACAAGGAGCTTTTACAAGTAATGATTTGTTTGCTTTTGATGATGCTCTGACTAAAACTACCAGCCCCAAAGAACAGAAGTACTTTAAATCCTTTTCATTCATATGAATTAATGGTGAACTTTGGATTGCCTCTGGGTTCCATTACTTTAAATTCTCTATTAGTGTTAATGTTAGAGTTTGTTTACTCGATATCTCTTGATCGAAAGAGGCTAAGCACAAATTAATCTTCAATTATCCACATTTTTTCAGCTAGAAATGCAAGAAGCTCAACCCTAAAGTCCCAACCTGACATTGAGGAAGATAGCATTGGCCTAGGCCCCTCCCCGTGTTGTACTATTCATTTCTTAGAAGTCATGTAGAAATCTTGTTTACTTCCAAAATCGTCATAAGTGTTTTTCATCAATTGTGTAGGTACAAGCTAAAATTCATAAATGTAATTTTCTAAACTATTGACTGTAATGTTTGAGTAAGTTTATAATGCCTTTCATTTTTTTTCGCTCCTATAGTTTCATTGCTTTAAAGATTTCGTGCCTTGGTGTTGACTGTACTAGGTAAGAAGGATCTCGAAGTGGATTTCTGTCGATTACATTACGCATTTCACTATTTGAAAATTTGTGCTTATGTTGAATTGAGCGTACCCCTTTCTATTTTGGTCATTTGCACTAATAATTAATAGTCAATCATGATTTATCTCCTCCATATTAGTCTAAAAATGGATTGACAGGAATACTGGGCAAGTAAACCACCTTTTGCCATATAATGATGATACTCACGAATTAACATAATGAATTACTACGACACTTCTATTTCAAAAGGTATTAAATTTTTATATAGTATAGATCAATTAGTTAATTTTATTCAAAATTAATTGATGACTTTAGAAAACTTTAAATCACTTTAAACTAAAATTAATATACTCTTGAAAACTATTGGAAGCTCCTTAATCAAACTAAAATTAATATACTCTCGAAAACTGAAGCAACCACGCCCTCATATCTGAATTTGATTATGTAAATTAAAAATCATAAATTTTTAAATAGTTGAGTAAAATGTCCTTTAGGAGCCTCTTTAATGCAGTAAATTTTTAAATGGGTTGAGTAAAATTTGGAAGAAGAAAGAATTTTTTAAGAGTAGTGAAAGGAGGAGTGGTATAATAGGAATGCACTTCGTGATTTTTATATTACGAAAGTTAGATACGTGAAATGAGACTTCATGCTAAACGAAGATAATTAACTATGCTAGATAACGTTGAATCTAAGGTGACCGATTAATCACATGAAAATCTCAAAAGTCATAAGCACTTGAAAAATAACCAAACGTCCATAGTACTATACCATAGCCCCGGCCAGTACCACAGAAAATATTTTTAAAACAGAAACCTACATACTCATGTAGTCATGTGGCATTCAATAAGATGTGGTTTACATTATGTAATTTATGAGAATATTTTTGATAAATTAAGAATAATTTAGATGGTAAAGTTTTATAAATTACTGTATTATATATATTTAAATAAAAAATATTATAATTATATCTTAGATAAATTAAGAAACAAATTTATTCAGAAATTATTCATGTATTGTTGAGACAAGAGGGTATTTCATTGCCGGAGTTGAAATCTTAAAGGGCAAAATAGCGAATACAAACCTACACAGGGGCGTTTCAAGAAAGAAAGGAAAATACGGTGGTAGAACGCAAATTTCCCCGAGTCTGAGTTGTGAACCTATTTTAGTGCGGGGCGGAGAAGCCAAAGAGAGACGGCGGAGATATCGACGGACGAATCGAAGTCGCTCCCGTTCCTTTTCTCCTCACATCTTCATTTTCATCTTCGGTTGCTACAGATCTGGCTTTCCTCCGATACATCCGCGATGGCGCTTCCATTATTCCACGGTAATCTCTTGGCCCGAGCGCCGCTTCCCCATTCCGCTTCTTCCTCCGCTCTCAGCTCATGTTTTTGGTTCTTCGAACTTCGTTTGCTGAATCTGTATCCTGGCACGCTGAGAATGTAAGGCTTCCTTCTGTTGTGTTTTTTTTTCCTGAATTGATTTTAGCTGGCTGGCGATCGTTGTGTTTTGGTGTGCAAACTGATGTGGCCCATTGTCGACGAAGTTGCAGAAATGCTATGCTATTGCTGATTGCAATATGTTTGTTTTACTGTTGTTCTGGTGTGGGGTGGAGAAAGCCTAGGGCAATCATAGTGTTTGTGGAGTGGATATATAAGATGTTTATTCCTATGTTCATGATAGTACCAGCCTATCGTCAAGATCAACCCACTATTTTCTTTGTTATTGGTTGCTATTTGTTCCAAGTTCATGAGAACTGCAGTGTGTTATACCATAATCATGACTTGGGCATAACTTATAAGACTCAGGTAATGTTTTTGTATCAAGCTGAGCTCTTATCATTTTGAAGATGCCTTGCGTTTAACTATTTAAGTGGATTTTGTGATCATAGTGTATAAGAAGTAGCGTGTGGATGAATTCAACTTATGGATTTGTTTTTTCCCATGTGATGCCAAATTGTTGCATGCTTCTGGCACTCATGCTATTTTGCTAGAGTTTATTAGCACGTCAAATCTTTCTTGCGTTCCATGAAAATTCTATAGCTATTTTGTTTCAGTTTTCAAGTGCGTCTTTTTTCCAGTTTGCCCACTGAATATTTCTGGACAGTTACTGTTGTTTCTGGCAACTGCCAATCCATATATTACAGTAAGCATTTACATAATTGCTTCTTTTTAGGTGCTCATATGACAATTTTGAAAGTGAATCCTTCCCATGAGAAGCGTATTCCCATCCTTGCTTCAAATGTTATTTCAAAGTCTTTATCATGGAGAGTCGCAGTAGTACAACATAGATTCATTTCCACTGTGGTGAACCAGAAACAAAAACTGCTTGTGAAGGCTTCACAAAGTACATCAGTGGCTACTAATGGTAAGTTATGCACTTGTTTGTTTACTATACAATGGAAAGGTATTACCTTTTGATTCCTCACAATTACTTAGTTGCATGCTGGATTTTTAAGTTGGACCTTTTCCAAAAGCTTAATATACAAGTACTCAGTTTGTGGATTTATGACTTAAAATCCTCTATGGTCCAGCTTAATGGGGATTTAATTATTATCTTAATTGCAAAGAGCTTGCGATTCATGGGTTTGGCACAAACAGATGATGAGAGGGTCTCATCATGGTATAGTTTTTCATTCTTCAAATACTTGCTCACTGCTATCCTAAATGTGTTCTTAGCGTGGACATGTGCCTGTTTGTGCAATACCCGTCCATCCTTAGTTTGTGCTCGATTTCAACTTGGTTCAGAGCCTTAAACTCAACCAGATTGCTGTGAGGGGGATATAAAGCATAAATTTATAAACTGGGCTTTTCACTGATAGATAATCTTTAAGGATAAATTGCTGCCTAATTTTTTTATAAAGGGAAAGCAATTACTACAATGAGTCTTAGTCATTAAGATTGTGTTTTTAATCCATGAGCCATTCATGCCTTTACAGCGAGTTATATTTTTTCTAAATGCAGTTGACACACCTGAGAGGAATTCAAGTGAGTTACCGCAGACAAATGTTCAAAAGTCAACATTTCCCAAAGGATTCCAGGTTAAACTTTTGTTTGGTTGCTATTGCTTGTGCCAGAGACTTTTATCTCTATGTGATAACTTGATTTGGCAAAGATGTGAGATAATTTTGTGATTTCTCTAAACAGATTTTATGATGCTTTTTCTTTATGGCTTACTTGCTATTTCTTGTCAACTGTTAATTTATATGACTTTGATTTTTGTGTTATTGATGTTCTATTTGTATATTGTTTGAAGACCAAATCCAATCCTAAATAGTTGTCTCTGAAAATCACTTGCTAGGGAGTCTTGAGTTCTCTCGTGATGCAAAGAAACATTTTATATGACTATAGACTTCAGGAAAAAAAAAATCATGGGTGAAATATAGTGACAAAGGCGCCGCTATGCTTGGATGGTGGCTGGAATTAGCAGGCCTTGTTTCCTAGTATCTATTTCTTGTTAATAATTAAATATCCAGTGTTTGAAAGGAATAGGACTTACTCCTTATCAGCTACAGATGACGGAACCTTAAGGGAAAATATTGAGAAAAAAATCTAGTTTAGAATTTTGATGACTTCCTAGTGGTCCCTTGTCGTCATGCTCATAAACTGATAAATTCCCAGTAGAATATGTTGTGATTTTTGTGAAGCAGCTGAAAAATGGTGACGCTCACATTCTACTCATAATTTTCTAGAGAAGAGAAGTCATAACTTTGGAGAAACAAAGGTATATAAATTTGTTTACCTCTATTAATATCTATACTAAGTATACTAAATTTACTCTGAATACCTCTTTTAGTGTATTCTTTCTCTCTTCTAAAAGAACATTAAGGTTTGTAATTATGCCGGTAATTATCTTGTTTCTTTGGTTGTGCTCTGCTATAGATCTTGTAAATTTTCCGATTCATGAATGCCACTTTATGCTTTATGAGAGTAATGTACTATTTCATTTTTTGGTTGTGGGTCCCATGTTCTCGATTGTTCATATCCATTTTCACTTTTAACTATTAACATAATTCTAGCTGTTGAGTCTTTAAGATTTCACTTGCTTCTTATTTATCACCAAACTAAACAAGTAAATCTTCTTGGTGGCCAATGCTATAAGATAGATAGATGCCTCTTCTAGACATATAGTTTTTAGTGCCTTCTCAACTATTTTATTCTTGAACTTTTCTTAGTGACACTATATATTTAGCGGCCTGCATTCACCATAAACAAGATAGAAGTTAGAAAAACATAATTACCAATTAGTTTTTTTCCTCTATCCAAAAGAAGGTAGGCACCAACCTGAATTCACCTTAGATATTGTTCCAATACTTACTGCATGCATTAGTAACTGCACTAAAGTTTGCCATGTAGATAAATTTTTTGCTTTTAAGCAGTTTTTTTCTTTTTCATTCTCATCATGTTGGAGATAATGGATACTAAACTAGATGTTTTTATATTTTTGGGTTCCAACAGCAATACTTAATGGTTCTTAATTGTGGTGTCTTTAAATTTCTTCTCAGGAATTTTCAATATGTAAATGTGTTGTGCCTCATTACTACATTGTAATATGAAAACATGAAATCATGAAGACTCTCAATCAAAGATTCAATCAGATTTGTCCCTTCATGAGAACATATTTAGAAAAAGATAATCAGGAAATATTATCATTGAATCGACTACAAAGGAAATTCCTTCCTTGAAGAATACCTGCTTTTAATTTATGCTAGCGGTGCAGCCAGCCTAATTCAACACGAAATCTTAGCTCCCCTTTGGATAATAGACTCCTCTATTTAATTGGTCTCAATTCACAGGATCTGCAAGATTTGGAGTTTTCTCTTCGTTTCTATAGTGCTCCTTCAATTATTAGCTTTATTCTGTGAGAAAGTGAATTGCCCCCTTGACATAATTTTCTGCTTTAAAAGTGGTATTGTGAAGTCAAAGAATAAGACTTTGATAATAATTTTCATTTAAATGCTGTGCATCTAGAGCTGACATAGTATCTGGTGAAATATTGGACATGATCAATCTATCTGATGCTCACTATTTATTCTCAGTGTATTTTAGATTGAGTAAAATAGCACTAGAATATTATAATCTACCTAATGATGCATTTCATTTCCTATTCTTTTTCAGGCACTGATCGAGGATGTTTGTGAGCAGACACAAATCGCAGAGCTTAAACTCAAGGTACCTTTGGCATTCTAGCAACCTTAAATCATTTACTTGATAATTTAAATTTGTTTAGTAAAGTGGAATTGATGTCGTCATGATGCATGTTGATTGAGCTCGAATTAAAGGTGCCTACTACGAAGTTGGTAAAGACAACTCAAAATGTGTCTTCATTGAAATGTAGGTTTGCTTCAATAAATAAATTTTTAAAAAGTCTGTAGTGGTGTAAAAACATTAAAAATAATTTTCATCAAAACTTTATGGTCAATTGCGACACCGTGAATATGAAACCTGGCTAATTGTGCCCACCTACGGACCAATAATTTGGCATCCAAGTCTTCAGTTTATCATCTGATTGTTCAACGGAATGGCGTAATCAATTACCCTTTCACTTTTCTTCTAATTGCTGCTGTGGAATTTCTTCAGGTCGGTGACTTTGAAATGCTCGTGAAAAGGAATGTATGGATTTCAACTGCTCCAAATGCAGTTTCTGCTCCTATCGAGTATCCAATTGCAGCACTACCAACTCCAAGCGAGACAGTGGAGGAAAAAGTTGCTTCTCCCACTACTTTCATGGAACAGACCTCTACTGCAGAAGCATCCAGCCCATTTACCAACATTTCTGTAGCACAGACATTAAAGTTGGCGTCATTAGAAGCTTCTGGGCAAGATGCATATGTTCTTGTAGCATCACCCTCGGTGCGCATGAATTATATAATCTAATATTCTAGTACCTTAATATACTGTACTAGTGAATTTTATTTATTTTTTTATTCACAAAGTTTGCTGTGCCTTTGCTTGTTAGGTCGGTTCATTTCAAAGAGGAAGAACAATAAAAGGCAAAAGGCTGCCTCCTAACTGCAAGGAGGTTTGTTATGAGCAAAAGAAAAAGAGAAAATATTTCACTTTGTCCCTCATGTGTTTATTATTTTTTTAAATACCTCTTGTAGCTTTACTACCATACATGTTTTCAAAATGCCCCTATTGTTTCACTAATATCGTTTTACTCCCTACGCTTTCGTAAGTGTTATTGGTTTAACCCTCTGTGGCAGAAAGTGGATTGATAACACTTATGCAAGTGTGTAAGGGAAACGGATAACAGTGAAACAACATGGGATATTTTGACAACACATAAAAGTGAGGTGAAAATGAGATAGTAACACTATAATGGGATTTTGAAAAAGTGTTAAAAATCTGGGGGTAAAATTAAATTTTCTAGAAAAAAAAATGCTTTTGCTATTTTTTAAATTAAATTTTCTAGAGCATAATTTCTGGATAACAGTCTTGTTTTTGTAATATAGGGGGCGGCTATCAAAGAAGGGCAAATCATTGGCTTCTTAAGTCAATGTGGAAACGAACTTCCTATCAGGGTGAGTTTTCTTTATTGTTTGTTCGTAAAGATTTTTACTGAATTGCTGGCTTTAAGTAGGGACCAGTAAAAGTGGTCATATTTGAATTGTTTCAAACTACATCTCACTGACTTTTTCCCCCTCTTTGGTGCAGTCAGATGTAGATGGAGAAGTAATAAAAATTCTCTGTGACGATGGAGGTACCTAGATATTATGTTTATATATGTTCTTCATCTGGCTAATCTTGATATTCGCCATAAGTTGCTCTATCTAATAATGATTTGGTTTATAGGATAAGGTATTCTATTCCATATGAATTTCCAGTTTCCTATATGTAAAAATGAGCTTGAAATATCTTACTTCTCATGAAATTGTAATTCCCTATTTTTAAGGAATCATCTTCATTACTCTCGTCCCAAAAATAGCTATTCTTTAGATATATTTTGTTTTTTAAGCAACACTTATTCTTACTTTATTTAACTCTTCAAAGAATATTATGAATATGGTGGGTTGGATAGACTTGTTGAACTATTTAGGTTTGGTGAATTGAGTCGAGCCAATCTAAGCTAACAAACAGGTCAATTGCGTTCATTAGGTTGGGCAAGCCAATTGAGTTGAGTGAGCTGGATAGGCTTGATGAGCCTAGATTGCATGAATTGGAATTGGGCCTGATGGAGCGATCATGAGTTGGTTGGTTAGGCCAAGTGCGTCAAATGGATTGGTTGAATAGGTGGGGGCTTAAGGGATCAAGTGGGTCGGTCAATCTAAGCAAACAGACATGCATGCTAGTTGGGTAGGGGTGTGTCAGGTCAGATAGGCTCGTCAAACTGACGGGTAGATTAGTTGAACTCGGTTGGGTAAATCATGTTAGCAAAGCTTGTTGGATAAAATATTTCATATTTTAAGCAAACTATCT
>JBBPFQ010000126.1:9117306-9128403 GCA_037974815.1 Kaempferia elegans | reverse complement strand
ATTTTATATCCGCTAAAAATTTACCCAAGATCTATTTAAGCAACCATCCATGCGAATACCAACTACGTCAATCCGTGTGGATTCAAACCTCTTAATTATTGTAGCAAGGAATAATTATGTTCACCAATCCGTGAGGACTCAATCCTATACATCTCTCATATCTCTTCCCGAGTTATATGAAGGGAGGTAAATTATGTGATCAGCTTATAGGCGACCATCAAGTGACTAGATGGTGGAAGGAAATTTTTTTTCCCGAGCCCATATACCTACTGGAAATTAACAAAGTTGTCACCCTCTAGTGTGTGTATATAATATACACCTTATATTATATACAAACTCGAAAAAAATTGATTTGAATTTTTTTAAATGTTTAATACTATACTCTAACCCTTCAACTCTAAAAGTAAAATTTTATCGGTATAACTGAAAACTAAAAAAAATAATTAAAATATAAAAAAAAAGAAAAAGAAATGCACTGGTCCATACAGTAGGTATATTATTATTATTTTCAACGCTCAACTAATTTGCTCATTTTAATTTTATTTAAGAGTTGAGGTCTTGAGGAGGTTAATAAAGTATAAGAGGTAATCGGTCACATCCCATAAAAGTTTTACATTTATTGGGTAAAAAAATATATATATTTCAATAATAATATGATATTATTCACTTTAGGTATAAAGTCTCATGATTTTATTTTTGAACTCTACATAAAATGTTTCTTATCAATTGAGATGTCTTTCTATTTTAAACTTATGATATTTTCTATATATTTTTAATGTTGAACTTTGTATGTAATCTTACAGTCCCAACAACATCATAGCATGAAGATAGTTGAGAAGGTTAAGGGAAAAAGGTAAAGCTGAAGTGTATGAATATTTCTATCTTTTATAGACCTGGAGATGATTGATTCGATTACATAAAAATTTTCCACCAATTTTTATGTAAATTTGGAAAGTGTAGATGAGCCACAGAGATGGCCCAACATTACGAGTGGTTCAAGCACCAAAACCATTTATTTGCTCTGAGTGGCATTCACCCTTGTTGCTTGGGAAACTTGCCCATCTACTTACCATGCAAGCTTCAATATAGTTGGGAAGGTTAATAAAGAAAAAAAAAATCCCCAATCTAGCAAGCTTCCAAATATTCTTACCTTTCAATTAGAGCTGACTAATCTAATTCCATGAAACTTTTCCATTAATCATCAGATAAATTTGAGAAACATGGATATACCATGGGATAACCCAACACCACGAGTGATTTGAGTGTCGTAGACGCTTATTTTGCGCTATATAAGAATCAAACTCTTGTTATTTGAAAAATTCATGAGTCCATTCACCGAAGTCCCAGGGCACTTGAGAAGGTTAAGGTTGACAAAAGGCCATATGCTAATCCGGTATCCCACACGACTGACCTTATAATCATACGTAGAAAGCTAAATTAGAAAATTCAGTAGGCTACCACTTGAGTGACTGTTTCTCTCGATACTTGACAACATAGGTTTGATAAAAGTTGATTCTGAGTACCCGACAAGACTAGCCACGTAGTTATATACTTATATATAAAAAGATAAATTAAAAAATTGAATAGATGATAGTAATGAAAAGATATATATATTTTTTAAGACTTCATTAAAATTGATCCGACAATTCTACGGTAGGGTATGGTGACCAACTAAGCAAGAGGTCTTAATTCACTATTTATGAAATTTATTAGAGGTTTTTATCAAAAGACATCTTTTAGATATTATATTTACTAACAGACATATCATATTTTTAAATTTATCAAAGGATAATTTTTTTTTTTCTTTTTTACCCCTCCCATCATTAAAGTGTCATCTATGCATCCTATGTTGGGCCTAATATGAAAATATAAGACCCAACGTGGACCTGATAAAATATTAAGATAGTATTGAATCTGATATTTTATCATATCAGATCTAACATCGGCTGTTGACAGGAGAGGTAAAAAAGAAATTTAATTGTTTTCTATGCCCTTTGGTATAAAAATAGGGTACATTTTTTTGATAAATATAATATTTAAAAGGCGTCTTTGGTAAAAAAAAACTAAATTTATTATCATATGACAAGCAACGGATCGGAGGAGCAGTTCGTTTGACCTAAAGCGGTCGTTGGGTTCGTCACTTCGCCTCGCTCCGAAGAGACTCGATTGAGAGCGCGTCGTGATGGCGCAGGATAAAGAATAGCGAGAAGAAGGGATTCGGAGGAGCTACTTGTTCTTCTCCTCCTCCTCGGCCGCCGTCGACGGGAGAGGCGGAAGAGCTTCTGTCTCTCCAACCATGTTCGAGGGCATGGTGAGCCAGGTGCTCTCTGGCTACCTTGGCCGATTCGTCAAAGACATCCAGAAGGATCAGCTGAAGATTGGCATCTGGAACGGTAAAACCGTCGCTTATACTTCCTTCCTTCCTCGAATCTCCAATCATTTGGCTTCCAACAGAAGGTTTTCAATTTGTTCTCTCTCTACTGAATCCCATTTAACTCCTGTTGCGTCAAACTTGATGATTTTGCTGTATTTGTTTCTAAATGGCCCCGTGTAGCGCACTAATGTTGGAGGTCACTCATCTCGTGGGAACACTCATTTCGTTTTATTTTCCGGGGATAAATATTTGGAACAAAGAATCTATCTTTAATTACTGTTCTTGACGCTAAACAATTTAATACGCTTTTTGCACCTATATTTAGTACCATCGTCAACTATTATTCTGACAGGAAGTCACAAATTCAGCCCTGCATTTCTTACTAGGAAATTTAGAAGATGTTCTTATTGGGTGTTCCAATCGTTATCTAGTTTTGGGAATTCAATAGTCCATTCAAAAAATCACGTGGGCATTCTTTATACAACGTAAACATGGTGTGTTATGGCACAAGTTGGTCGTTTCAAATGGTCCAAAAATGATAGTATCTAATCTTGGGAATTTAATAATTCAGTCAAAAATCATGCGGGCATAATTGTTATTCAATGAAATCACGATATCTTATGGCACAAGTTACTGGTTTCAGATGGTTCAAAATGATGTGGGAGGTAGGATGTAGAGCCAAGATTGTATTATTATGTTAAGAAATGGTTAGTGTTTGTTTTGCACTTAATAAATATACCACTCCTTGCGTCTTCCTGTGAGTTCTAATTTTTGAAGCTTACATTTCAAGGGACTGCAACTGTATTTTTTATTTTTTGTTTTTGTTTTTGTTTTTGGATGGAGAGTAGCATGATTCTTTAAAACAGTGGTATCTTTTAGCATGCAAGGAATATACAACAGTAGAGTTCTTATGTCCATTGTTTGTGCCAATATTTCACAAAGATTTAGGATTAATGTAAATTTATCACCTTGTTGATTTTCATTGCTTTGTTTTTTTTTTCAGAAGAAATACTGTTGGAGAAAGTGGAACTAATACTTGAAGCCTTTGACTATTTGCAATTGCCTTTTGCGTTGAAAGATGGTACATTGCTTTCTAGTTATTTCTTTTTGTTTTTCCCTTTTTTTGTTATTTGGCATTCTAACACATTTTATTAGGAAAGCTTTTCTGCTAAGTGCTAACTTGACATCTGTGCTTGATCCTATTTAAAATTTTCTTTTTCACTCCGATAGTTGCTTGCCTTAATTCTTCATTATGTATTTTACATTCTAGTTTTCATGTTTGAAGGGTTGCAACTTTTATCCAGATTACCATCCAGTAACTTAAGTTTCCATTCCTGCCTGAGATATTGTATCACAGAATGCTATATATGTTCCATATTTCTGAATTGTGTTGTGAAGATTTTAGAGTCAATAAAAGTGGATGACTCACCATATAAAATAAAATCATAGAGGAACCATAACATATATCCTACCCCTGCTGCATGTAAGTAGTCTCCTTTTAGGCTCATTGCTTGTAGGCTTTCCTCAGAGATTGGCAGTTAGACTTGTTAAATGTGTTGCTGATGATCTGTGTTCCTGTTCCTTCTTCTACTACAGCATCCGTACTGCATTTAACAACATATCTTTGTGAAGGTTGGGATATGTCTCTTACTAGATTATCCAACTCTTTCTTTTGCTTTTCACCCTGGAAGTTTAACCGCTGTCTGCTAGTCAGATGTCCTCGATGTCATCTCCAGTCGTATTTGTCATGACAGACTGCTTTGATGCCTACCTGTTGAACTTTGCTAGTTGCTTATCTCATTATGTTTTGACACATTTTTTAAGTTGTCAAATTGCTGCTTGAAACTTGAAAACTTATTGAACATCATGCGAAATCTTTAAACATGCCAGTGGGCTAGATAACCGTTGCATGTTGGTAAGATGTTAATGCTGCCACTTTGAGCAATATGGTCACAATGGATGCTCTTAATAGAATGGAAATGGATGATCTGCAGAATTTTTAATCAGTGAGAAGAAAAAGAGAATGTTCCACGAGGAGAGAGCTTGGCCAAGTGATAGTTATAACAGCTATTGGAGCCAAGGTGCAGAAATTCTCTTTTGTTGACATAGAGCTCACTATGAAGCAAACACAAACCCCCTTTCCGGTCTATGCAGCAAGGCAATACTGCACACTAATTCAGACACTCAGAGCGCTAGTGGATCTCTTGAAATTGGGTATTTTGGCAACTAATTATGGAATGCAACAACAAACTAGTATGTACAAGGAATGCAAAGTTCACACTCATTTGTACCAACTCATATAAGATTTTGAATGCTCGCTAGTAATACTTTTTATTCATCAAAATTTCATTAACTAACTTGCAAAATCATAAAAGTGACTATGCTGATTCATAGTCCGAATGTCAGCACCAGAAATTGTGTAAACCTATGAACATGAATCTCAATACCATGTTTGACAAAGCCTAGGTTGTCACTTGCCCATAAATGACACAGATTAGATGATGTGGTCTTACATAAAGCTCAATGGAACCATAACATCTGTGCAGCTGCCCTCAAATAGTTATAACAAAAAAGGGCAGCCCAGTGCACTAAGCTCCCGCCAATGCGGAGTTCCGAGAAGGTCTATTGTACGCAACCTTACTTTGTTTTGCAAGAGATTATTTCCGAAACTCGAACTCGTGACCTCTAGGTCATATGATAGTAACTTATTGGTGTACTAAGACTTCCATTCCCTCAAATAGTTACAACAAATAACTTTATTATTATTATTATGATGTATTTGTTAAACTTTGCAGAGTGGTTTTTCTTTTGCATAATTTAAAGTATGTCCTAATTCCAGAGGCATCATTGTCAAGATGGCAGCAGCTATGAGGGGCTGGAATAATTAGTCAAAACAAAAGAGAGAAAGATTAAAGAAATTTATTTTTAGTGGAAGCTATTCGCAACATTCTTTTTTTTTGACTGAGGTAACCCTGTGCTAGACGAGCCATTCTCAAATGCATTTACTGGTCAGCACAGGTTGATTATAGTTATGTTAATTTTCTGTTCAAGAGAAGGTCAAAATATCTGCAAACACAAGCCTCTCGTGATTATAGAAAGGAACAATACAAATGTTCCAAAATGGCTTGCTGATTTTTAAGTATCTTGAGGATGAGGTACAGTATAGCAGGAGAATGTCTGAGTAATGAGTATGCCAGTATAACTTCAAGATATCGCTAAGGTTCTTGATTATGGGTTGTTTAATTGTCCTAAAACAATTAATTTGCTATTAGCTACCAAAGACAACCATATTTTTACTGTGCCTCATGTTTCAACTTTAAACCATCAACTGGCAACTATTTTAGTGCATGATTCATGATCAAAGAGCTAGCAACTGTTTCTCTACAGCTTTGTGCCAACAGCTTAAGTGTGTAGCATGGCCTAATGCCTCTTTCGTTGTCTTTATTGATTTAGCTACATCAAGGCCATAAGCATTTACCCTTACCTTATTGTCTATATTGCGATTTACAATAAACTACATCATCAAAGCACTATATTTATTCTGTTTTAAATTGATCAAGTCTATATTCTTAAATTTTGTTCAATGTGTGTGGGATATTAGCTTACTTTTTTATATTCTGTATGATTGAGTCCATAGTCTTAGCTTCTGTTTACTTGTGTGTATGTGTGTGTGGGGTTGCATAAAACCACATATAGACATGCTTTTCATTATTTGATATTAAACTAAAGTTAATTGTGTTTACTATGAAGTTCCTGTTGTTTGTAGGTGATGATTACATGCATGCTTGAGAATTTTGTGCTAACTTAATTTTGATATCACAGGGAGGGTCGGAAAATTGAGCATTAAAATACCTTGGAAAAAGCTTGGATGGGATCCTATCATAGTTGTTTTGGAGAACATATTTATATGTGCTTGTCAGCGGGAAGATAGTGAGGTATCCATTTAATCCAGATTCTAAAAATCAGCTTGCAATTGAGTGCTTAATAATTAGCAAACAAGCGCTTAATTCTAGCACTGATCAATAGCCAAAATATATGGTGCTCATGCGTAGAATTTTGGAAATTGATGTGCAAATTTGGTTAGGACGTATATCCTTACACTTATTAGATCAATTTCCAATAAGGGATCTCTTTCCTTTGTATTATTCGATTCTTTTTATTTTAGTTAAACTAAAATCAGAGAGACCATGTTGATTAAACACAAAGGACTAAGTTTTGTTGAACTAATAATTCAATTTAGTATGTGTGATTCAATTGTGGTATGAATCAATGTAGCCACTCCTAAATAGTTGGGACTCATGGGGTGTAATGTTGATATTCTTATTGTTATTAGTATTTGTTAATTGAGAGATAAAGTATATATCCCCTTTATTGATGAGTAGACATATTTATATACAAATTAGAATCTAGTTTAGGAAATTATAATTAAGCTAATTGAAAAATTTGCCTAATTGACCTATATATATTACCTAATATATAGAAATAATATGGTAACAAATATTATATACAAATATGGTAACTATTATATATAATACTTCCCTTCAAGTTAGTGCATAGATATTGGTCATGCCTAACTTGTTACAAAGATAATCAACCCGATCCCTACTTAGAGCTTTTGTGAAGATGTCTTCGAGTTGTTCTTCAATTTTCACATATCTCGTAGAAAACAAGTTTTAATGAATTTTCTCATGAACAAAGTGACAATCAATTTTAGCGTGCCTAGTTCACTCCTGAAATTCGATGCAATATGAAGAGCAGCTTGGTTATCACACCATAATCTTGCTGGTACTGAAATTTTAAGTTATACTTCAGTTAAAAGTTGATATATCTACATTATCTTACACATATAATGTGCCATAACTCTGTATTCTGACTCTGCATTGGATCGCGATACAACATTTTGCTTCTTATTTTTCCATGAGACTAAATTTCCTCCAACAAGTAGATCTTTTATCCATTTTTGAACCTGCTCAATCTGTATCCGAAAAACATTTAATACGAGTGTGCCCATGATTTTTATATATGATACCTCGTCCGGGTGCTCCCTAAGTAACACATAATTTGTTCTAACGTTGCCCAATGATGAATGGTGGGAGATGACATAACAACACTAACCTAATATGCAACATCCGGACCGGTAAGGTAATTCAACTTCCCAACCAACCTTCAATATCTCTCAGGATGATCAAATAGTTCACCTCTTGTCTTAGTTGATAAGTCGAGAACATGTTTTCTTAGATTGAAATATACCTTTTTTACTCCTCATAACCTCAACACTTAAGAATTACTTCAGTATCCCCAAGTCGTTCGTATGAAACTGAGTATGAATGAAAAATTTAAGATATGAGATTCCGTAGTATCACTTCCAGTGATACAATATCCTTCATATACACAACTAATAGAATGATACTAGCTAGTAGCTACTGACTGCTTATAGAATACAGAATGGCTAGACTTGCTCTTCACCATACTAAATTTTTCAATAACTCGACTAAATTTTCCAAACCAAGCACAATGACTTTATTTCTATCCATACAATGTTTTTCGAAGGCGACAAACTCGTCCATTCCCCTTAGCAACAAACCTAGGAGGTTGCTTCATATACACCTTCTCCTGAAGATCACCATGAAGAAAAACATTTTTGATATTAAGTTGATGTAAAGGCCAATTATGAGTAGCAGCCATTGAAATAAATAATCGAACATATATCAACTTTGCCACAGGAGAAAAAGTGCCAGAATAATCCATACCATCCGTTTAAGCATAGCCTTTAGCTACAAGACGAACTTTTAATCTGCAACCGATCCATCCGGATTGACCTTAATAGGCAATTACCCATTTACATCCAATAGCCAGTTTCCTAGAAGGTAGATCAACTAAGTCCCAAGTGCCATTGTCATCTAAAGCATTAATCTCCTCTATCATTGCATCTTTCCAACCAAGATGAGATATGACATCAAAGATAGTTTTCGGAATCGAGATAGAGTCAAGTGAAGCAATAAATGAACACGAAGAAGATGACAAGCTGTTATAAGAACCAAAAGAAGAAGTAGGATAAGTACATTGACGTTTACTTTTATGTAACACACTAGGAAGATCATCGCTCGGGACTTGATCTGATGACGAAATAGTAGGTGTAGGACATGAATTAAGAGGTTGATGCCTGGAGTAGACTTGAATAATAGGAGGCTTGATAGGAGCCGGTTCTGGGACGGGTGTAGAGGATGTGATAGAATATATCAACGAATCATCCTCCTCCCTTTGACGAGTTGGAATAAGTGAGGACGGGAAATAAGGTGTATCTTCCATGAAAGTAGCATCAATTGAGACAAGATATTTCTTAATATTGGGACAATAACACCTATAACCTTTCTGAAGATGAGAATAACCAAGGAAGACACACTTTAAAGACTTAGGATCTAATTTAGTGATATGCAGATGAACATCTCGAGCAAAACAAGTGCTACTAAATATCCTAGGGTTAACATGAAACAATGGCTTATTGGGAAAAAAGATTTTATAATGGATCTCACCGTGAAGAACCGAAGATGGTATGTGGTTAATGAGAAAACATACTGTAGAAACTGCATCAATCCAAAAAGGTTTGGGAACATTCATTTGAAATAAAAGGGCTCGTGTAGTTCAAGAAGATGTCTATTTTTACGTTTAACCACACCATTTTAGGATGAAGTATCAACATAAGAGATTTGATGAAGCATACCATTCTGACTCATATAAGACTCGAATGAACCGAATGTATATTCCTTGGTATTATCACTTCGCAAAGTACGGATGGACGCATTGAACTGTGTTTTAATTTTGGTACAAAAAAACATGAAACAAAGAAAATATCTCAGAATGATTTTTCATTAAATATAACCAAGTTACACCAGAATAATCATCCACAAAGTAATAAAATATCTCAAACCAGGTTTAGATAAAATATAACAAGGACCCAAATATCAGTATGAACTAATCTAAAAGGAATAGTAGCACGTTTATTTATTCTAGGACTTGAACTAAGACGGTGATATTTTGCAAACTGACATGACTCAATCTATTGAAGGCACCTTACTATATTGTGGACAAAGCTTTTTGAGCAAAGGAAGAGATGCATGTCCTAACTTACAATGAGTCTCAAAAGGAGAAGTGACACTTGAACAAGTAAAAGAATCAGGGAGAACTGTATCAAGAATATAGAGGCCTTTAGATTTATGTCCTTCACCAATAATATTTTTCGTCAAAAGATCCTGAAATAAGCAGATGCAACAATTGAGATTACGAGTTAGTTGACTCACAAAGAGCAAATTGAAGGACAAATTAGGTAAATGTAAGGTAGAGAGAACAAGGAAGAAGAGGAGTAGGATTAATTGCGCAAACACAAGATAGAGAACCATCAACTAAAGTAATGTAGAAGTGTTAGTTTTGGATTGAAAAGTAGAAAAGAGACTAGAATTACCTGTCATATGATTTGTGGCATCATAATTAATGACCCATTTTAGAGGATGAGGAAAGAAGTTATGTGTTTTGTTTACCTGAATCAATAATAGCAGTGATAGAGGGAGATGAAAACTTGAGTGATTCATGATATTTTGAGAACTTGACAAATTCATCAGAGATTAGGACCGTTTTATTAGAGACATTATTAGTGGATGCAATATGACTAAGTGTTTTTATTGATTTTTATACTGAAGCTTTCTACACTTGAACTTCGTTTGGCCTAGCTTACAACACTAGTTGCACACAATTCCACCCGAATTCAACGTTTGAGTTCCAAAGTCTTGTGAGCTACCTCCTTTATTTCCACTATGACTAGTTCATCTTCCGGGCTTATAATTTGGCATGCGACTTACCAAAGCACCACTAAGCGAAACTGGTGCAGTATTTTCTGTTCGGAGAAAACGACTAAATACAACTTGTAAAGAGATCTTAGATCCAGAGAGAACTTGTGACACAACCTACGCAAAGTCAGGAGATAGGCCAGTGAAGAAGCTCATGATAGCCATTTGCTTTCGTTGGTGTTGTTGAATCTTTACATCAGAGCTAAAGGGCAACAACATATTAAGTTCCTCATATGCCTTCTTCAATGTCATAAATTAATTGATAAGAGGTTGATCTTGCTTTTCCGCACGATAAAATGCTTTGCAAACCTCATACATGTGTGAGAGATTCCCTTTTCTAAAGTATAGAAATTCTAAATAATCCATTAGTTCTTTAACAATTTCACAATGATTAATTAAACCAATTACCTTACTATCAATCCAATTCCGAATCTGAAGGAACAAATGAGCATCCTCTCTACGCAATGTCTTTTTCGAATCATTTTAAGGAGGGTCATCAATCAAATGACCATCTTTGCTAATACTCCATAGATAAAAACGAACAGTCTTACTTCAATTCAAATAGTTCGAACCATTTAGCTTATAATTCATGATTTTAGACATCACAGACACAACATCACATCCATCACAATAGAAGGGCTTATTTTCAGCCATAAAATTTTATCCCAAAGTTTGTGAAATCAGAGCCAAAGGAGCTAAGGCTGAAGGAAGACCAATTTCTTTGTTTTGCAAGGTGTGGCTACGACTGATAAAGCACAGTTAACACTGAAAATGAAATAAGATGCCGCTTGGACCAATAACACAGAAAATGGAGATGTGAAGGATTTTGCTGGTTGTGAAGTTGAAGATCAAACACCCACAAAGCAATGAAGATGAACTGAA
>JBBPFQ010000126.1:9090429-9110871 GCA_037974815.1 Kaempferia elegans | reverse complement strand
AACATTCTTACTACTCCAAATGGAAGATGGAGGAGAAGAAATGCTTATCAAAGAGGTTTGCCGGATTGAACCCTTGCTTCGGAGGATGATGGATCGTGAGAATCGGCGAAGTTGGCGGCTCTAGGGTTCCTCCAAGGGGGAGAACCCTTTTCCAAGGAAAGGGGCGGAGCCCCAAGCCAAAGATGTGTGAAATGAGGAGAAAGTCCACTTTTATAGCACTAGGCATGACCTACCCACTGCCCGTGCTACACCCGTGTGGATTCACACGACCGGATCTTGAATTGGCTTAGCTTGAGTGGCACGGTCGTGCGAAGCCACACGACCAGGGCTTGGTTCTCTTCTGGAATTTTGACACGGTTGGAGCTTGGTTCTTCTTTGGATGAATGATACGACCGTGTGAAACCACACGATCGGGGCTTTTGTTTCGGTTTGGAAATGATGCACGATCGTGTGAAACCACACGACCTGAGCTTGACTCTTCTCTTGGCATGTGGCAGACCGTGTGAATCCATATGGTCGGACCCTTTTTCTTCGTTTGTTCTTCGAAATGCATATCAACACTGCTTTCATTCTAAAAATGCATCCTGTTAACACAAAACCAAATAAAGAGTAAATCTCCGACAAAGAGAGTAATTATGTTGAAAATATGCTAAGAGGTGTGAAATACTTAGAGCATACATAAATAAAGTAAGTAAATGTACGCTAAAACATGCATAAAAGTCTATATAATCTACGTATATCAATGTTAAAGAATTGGCTTTTAGGAGCTTCTCATGTCTACATAGTGTTTGATCCAAGTATACTCCCAAAGACTGTTATATATGAATTTGCAGACTCCTAAAACTTTTCTCACTGTCTAATTGCCCCTCACTAAAGAAACTACTATTTCTAGCCCTCCATAGATAACAAGGCAAGATGATGATGAACCTTTGTCAACATCCTGCTCCCACGGTAATACCTTCCAAAAATTTGCACCATCCGCCTTGACATCTCCGGTTGCATATGAAGTCAGTCTCTAATCCGCCTTCATAACCTTGCTATAGAGGGGCTTCCAAAGAATAGATGCTCCGGTGTCTCCAACACCTACAGAATGTGCAATCATCCGTACTCCTTTTTGTCTCTAGTGGGAAGACGCCTTTGTGCCAACGTCTAGAGGGTAATTGCGTGACTTGGTTGTAGAAAGGTTTTCTACACTGCCCGGACCCATGACTTCTTAGGACTAGGATGCCTAAAGAAGTCATGGTCGAACCACATCATTGTCCCTCGCAAACCAATCTACTAGCTTTTGTCCAGCAGCCTTCGTGACCCAACGACCGATAATATAAGATCTCGTATATGCAATACACGCTTGATCAAAAGGGAATCTGCGTGGCTGCCTTCCCAGGTCCATACATCTATACGCCTCAAGTATGGTGGATCCACTTTATCTAAAGCGCATCCTCTTTAGCTTACATATATCTTACTCACCGATCAGGAAGAAATGCAACTGTAAAATCATGCCAAATGACTAGATCAAACTACCATATGCTTAATTTCCAAATGTGCACTATGTCGAATTTGTAATCTAGCCACCGCCACACGAAGTGTTCAAACACAAATTTTAAAATATGTAGTGACTATCACCCATTGAGTACTCTCATGCAGTCCAAAATATATGGTTGCTTAAATGTCATACATTAAGCAAGAGCATATTGTGGATATGTGAACTGATCTTTTCACTCTCAGTATTGCTATTAAGAGTGGTACATGGTGTAGTTAGTGTCGAAAAAAAAAGAATTTTTATTATTTTAATTGTTTTAAAAAACATTTAGATTCATTTATGCGATATCTTTACAAAGAATTGGTCTCATTGCTTATCCCTAAAAATCGTTAGAATCCCTACAGATTTAATGATCCTTCTCTTTATTAATATTTTCCCCTTGGATTTGACTTGTTCTAAATATTGCATCAATCGGTATTAGAACTAAGAAATTCATTTGACTTCGACATGAATTCAGATTGTTCTTACGTGAGTTCATGTTTCATCAACACAAACTGTGCAATCCACTGGTTCGACACTAAACAAAATGGGCCATCAAAGCTATTGTCACTCACTCATCCCTATACCTGCTACCAACAACCATACCCCACGACATTGTAGGCTGCTTTTTCCTCCAACAACAAAGAAATAGATCGCACTGCTTCTTTTGACGTGACAGAACATGACAGGCCATCAGAGAGCTCGCAGATACTTCATCCAGAAGTCTTTCCTGTGAGGCTGACACTCGTTCTTAGCACCATTGCCATCCAGGTGATGTGTACCACTTCTGCTATAGTTCACGAAAACCTGGTGACCCTTTTGTCATCTATGAGTATGAGTAATAGCAGGTTCAACTATCTTTGCACATAATCATGTCTGATTTGAATGAACCATGAAAAAATAATTGGAATCGGATTGATAATTAGAACTTATCATGAAATAGAGTTAAAAAGATAACTGAGGGTTCTTTGTAAGATTTGATATGTTGACTGCTAAGACCTATCCTATACAACAGTCCGTCAAACCTAGCAACAATTAAAATTGTCCATTCAGACCCAACAGACCCAACTCACAATCACTCTATATCTACTTTATGTTCTCTACAGCCTCTTTCTTTGATATTTTACAACCCATCTTTTAATTTACAGGCCCAAAATTAGGTACAATGATTATATACTTTTATCCTCATCTCTCATATTCATTGAATATTTGCCTTAGTTTAACCCTGACAACCTAACGTAACCCTCCTCCTTTATCCAGCCTCGAGACCGACCATGACAGGTTCATCATGGGTTGATGTGCGGACATACGAGGATGAACACAATAAGAAATTTGAGTATTAGAGAGAAAGTTGGAGTTGCATCTATTGAAAGAAAACTTTGAGAGTCAGGTTTAAGATGGTGACCAATAAATGTTTCAATTAAGCGACGTGAAACTATGACAAATACACAGATAAAACGAGGAAGAGGAATACTAAAAAAGACTTAGCTAGCAACAATAAAACATGATAAAATTTATTTAGTATGAATGATGATATAATAGGGGATAGAGTCCTATGACTTAGAAGGATCCATATAGCCAATCCCACCACCTAGAGGGATTGTTGTTGTTGTTGTTGTTGTATCGTCATCTCTCACATTACAAAACACAAACCACATTCGACTATGAACCCAATCCACATATGCTTCCACCACCAGTTGTTGCCTGGGTTTGTTATGTGACCCCTAGAGGTCTTGACCCTGTCCTTAGGTGCCCATGTTTGCCTAAGAAAACCAGGGCAACTTTCAACTTTAATAATAGTATAGTGCTAAATTTGCTGCCTTTCTTTTGGAACATATCCTTGCTTGACTTGCTGGTGGAAATTCAATATACATATATTTTTTACATTTACAAATACTTTTTATTACCATGCGATATTCATTATAAAGAGTCTGGATGTATTTGAAAAAAGAATTTAAAATAATAAAATTTATTTAAAACAAGTGGCAAAATCTTTTGTTTTTCTTTTCAAAAATTGTATAAATAACTACCTTAGTTGCATTTATTTTGCAGGTTATAATTTCAATTTAAGTTTTTAGTTGATCAAGTAAGAGAAATTCTTAAGTAATAAATTAGTTCAACTTGGTCTTTTAGGAGCTTAAGATTTGAGTTTGCAGGCCTTGTAAGAATTGACTGTCAATATATAAAACATGTCGGCTTCGACATATGTGCATAATTTTGCCAGATGTTACATGCAAAAGATTCCATATCTTGCTACTTGTTTAACTTGCTGTATCTTATCCAATCCTGTATCATCTTGTGCTACTGAAGAATACTCGATTGCAACTATCACTGGTATTTGCTAACTGCCTCATTTTAGCTCGGATGTGCTATTGTCAGTTTATTGTTCATCCTTTCATGTTGATATTCAAGTTTTAAGTTGATTTTTTTTTTTCAATAAGTGAGTCTTTTTTTAATACTTGATATCTTCACTTTGCTCTTGTTGTTGTTCAGATCTTCAATGGGGAAATCTGTGACTGGCCAAGTGAGGAAGGTTATCGAAATATCAGGAGTTGCTTTTTACTGTAACATTGTGGAAGAAAGTCAAAGATTGTTTGATCTTATAGTTGCACAGACGTTTTCTTATTCAATGATAGACTATGAGAAATATGACTATATTATAAACCCATTTGACCTCATGATCAGTCTGCTGGTATGTAACTTCTGACTAGCTTTGCCAGTATTATCTTACTTTTTAACTGTCATAACTTCTACATAGATGTCTTTCTTTTAATTAATAAGAGTACATTATTATCAGCTTTACATTTATTATGTACCTCATCCATTGATGATGTGTAATTATAATATTATATTATTGCTCATTCTCTCTTTATTGTTTCTTTTTGTCACTTTTACTGTACTTGCATCAGTAACTCTGTAATGTAGGTAAATAAATCTGGAAAGCTTGATGGCACACCTCAATATGACATCACTGTGGAGATAACTAACTTGGTTTGTCTCTATGCAATTTTGAGGCAACTTAACATGATTAATTTTATTTGAATAATTGGTTGACGTGTGGTAAATTTAACCCGTATTTTCTACTTTTCATATAGGCTCTTACAGTTGATGAGATTCAAGTGCAACAAGTTATGAGTCTCTGGGATTACTTCTCCATCTGTACTCTAAGAAAGAAGTAGGTTCAACTTATCAATATTTTTTTTGATTCTCTAAAATTCACAACTGTTTCACATATTACTTTGTTATAAAATGAGATAAGTGCCTAAGAAGGTATCATCTTTTGAATGCATTCACATTTCCCTTGTTGATTACAGAATTATTATTCACGGCTTGTCTTACCTTTATCTTCTTCTATATCTTGAAAATGCATCCGTTGAAGTGAATATGCATAACTGAGCATAAGCTGTCAATTAATCTGGTGGAGTGATTTAATTTCAAGTCCAGAAGTGATCTTGAGGTTTCCACAAATATATCATGACATATCTCACTAATGTTTCATTGAGGGTCTGCACTACTCAACTTGCCAGTAGGATTCTAACTCCTAGGTGCAGTCATGAATGGGTTGGCATGTGTTGCAACACATTTTGTGAATTTTATTGTTGATATCATCTTCTAAATTTTGATGTTGGCTAGTGTTGCAACACTTTTTGTGAGTTTTATTGTCGATATCATTTCCTAATTTTTGATGTCTCCAATAGATATGGACGATATCGCCCCCCTCAAAGAATTTTATCCATGAAGCTTCAAGGATGGCAAAAAATTTGGTGGCATTATGCTCAAAATTCTATTTTAGCTGATTTGCGTCAAAAGTCAAGAAAGACTTCTTCGAGAAATCTGGCTAAACGAATGTGAGTTCTGCTCTCTTGATTGTTTCTCATGTTTCATATTTATTATCATTTTCTTCCCATACATGATTTTTGGTGTATGGACGCAAAGCGGCGGTGCCGCCAGACCATCAATTGCCTGGAAGACATAATTTTTGGTGTATCACATCTGTTTAAACAATGCAAATGTGCTGCCAAGGGTTTACTTATAATTATGTAAAATGTTTAGGGGCCTATATATCCATAGGTAAATATGGAAACAATGGAGAGTTGAAAAGGTGGGTTTGGGCTTTTGGACATTAACATTTGAGCAATTGATGATGGTTGTTAGAGAGAGAGTGGGCAAAGGACAAGGTCATTTTTAATGATGCTAAATAGAGACAAATTGTTCGGTTTCTGGTGGCTCACTATGTTTGTTTGTGTTGGTGGATGTGGCATTGTGCAATAGAGACGCCTCAAATGGTGGATCTTAGAGAGATTTCACATGTTAATATTTAGGTATTTCTGCAGAGTAGGTAAGGATGATGTGACACAGTACAGGTGAAGGTATAACAAGTGAAGTTGGATGTGAGGATGATGGGCAACATTAAGTGTTGCGAGGGGAAGGGGGACTAATAAAATTAGGTACCAATATCAGTATAGTTATGTCAGTCACAAATCTTTGTAATGTCTTTTAGTCTAATGATCAAGGGCATATATTTTCTTAAGCTTTGGAATATACATGTCTGTTGTAACTGATGTTCTCTCAGGTTATATTTTGTCTACTGATAAACAACAATGTTGTCACACAGCAATATTTGAAATTGTTCTAATTATGTGTAAGACCATTCACCAAGTTCAATTGTTTTTTTTTCAATTGCTAGATAATTTTTGTTCAAGATACTGAACATGTTCTAGTTGAATCTAGTTTTAGATGACATTTATTTCATCTGCAGCATCCATTGCCTGAAGTATGTGAAACTGTACAAAAGGAAGTTGGAATTTTTGCAGCTAGATCAGGTGAAGAGGCACTTTTTAATTTGTTTTTTTCATATTGTAATATTTTTTTCTTTATTGTTGCCCTGATTGAATTAGCCTTGTAAATGTGTGTATTAGTCTTTTGCATGACAATCTATCATGAACTTTCAAAACTATCATTAATTGTTGTTGTGAAAGGAATTGATTTGGTGATTGGGAGCCAATCCTTTGTTGTGTAGTTTGGATTCAAGTTTGATGTTCAACTCTTTTTTGTGCTAATTGTAGGTTGTATTGTGTTTTATGTTGTCACGTTACTCTTGAAATTGCCTGCTCTCAGCTTATTAGCAAGGATATTCTGCACGATTTGGAAAAAATGGATAAAGAATATGACATTGATGACATCTTGAGCTATAGGTCTTTGGCTGAACAACAGTTGCAGGTATTTTTTTTTATTAATGCATTAGGTGATTCATATATATTATTCTACTTTCGTGGAAATTTTCCCATTTTTATATGATTTGTGTTTTACCTTTTTTTGGTCATTGTAAAAATCCATTATATTCGCTCAAGAGAATTTACCTCTAATTTGTTGCCTGTCTTGGAATGTTAGTAGCTCTTAGTGACCATTTGAGCTTCTAGTCAATGAGGGTGTATCTTAGTGGCCATTTGAGCTTCTGCTCAATGAGGGTGGGATCTTACTTTTAATACTCTTAGTAGTAGTGCTTTTAAAGACACTACTACTACTACTAGCCTTAGAAGTCTGAGAACCTAGGTGAATGCATGTGATGATGAGAAATAAGGTACACGTTTAGATATAGGTACTCAATTTACATATGCCATGTATATTAGCACAGGCTATATTACTCATGTGTTTGATTTAGACATGACGTATACATAAGCACAAGCCATATTACCTAGTCACAGCCATACTGGTATAACACTAAAAATTGTCTATTAGTATCAGCGGTGCTGGAGTTTCAATTTATGGCTGAAACGATACAATTTTGGTATATTTTTTAAATATAAAAAATATATTAATTAAAAATATTTGTATTAATATTTGATTGCTATAGATACTATTAGGCAAAATTTGATATTATCTCATAAAACTTTGATTTAGGATTAATTGAAGTTCACCAAATATGACATGATTAAGTTAAACTAAATTTAATTTGTTAAGTTTAAAATTAAACTAAATGCACATATAAAATAATTTAATTTATTGATAGTAGTATATTTTATAAGATTAGAAATTATATTAATTTATTTATATATATTTTATTATTTTTTCTAATAATAAGTATCTTTCACCCTTGAAAAGGCTTTTTTCTCCCTGTTTACCACTTGTTGATGGATGAATCCTAAATGGATGGAGGAAAATAAATTATATTTTTTCTTTCATGTATGGTTAGAGGAAAAAAAATTAACAAATGGAGGGAAAAGAAATTAAGAGACAAAAAAGAAATATCTGTGAAAAAAAAACTGGGGTAAAAAAAAAGAAGAAAAAACCCAACTTGATTATCCACAACGAGGTTGCGAGCTTCTTCATGAGGCCATGGCTGCCTTTGCTACCCGCCGCAAGGCCGCATGTGCATCTGCGATCCGTCGCAAGGTATGACACTTTTCAATGGATGGATAAAATCTATATCTGGCTCTAAATGGTTAGGGCCTACTTAACAATTGAAGCAATTCTTTTTTCATTTCATTGGTCATGATTGTTATCTTCATCTTCATAAATCATGTTTATCCCAATTGTTTTTATTGGTAAGTTGTTGTTAATAGTAAATGAATTTTTCTTGATCACGCCTCGAACACTAAAGGATATAATTTTTATTGTCTCTCACATAGGCCTAAAATTGTTGGAGCTATCAATGCCAACCTATTTTAATGACCTTGAACTTAGTGGGAGTGTTATGCAAAGACGAAGTTTAAGAAGATTAGGTGTCGAGATAAAGACTCATTTTAGGATTCAAAATCTCTACCCATGCCGCTTTACCTAGAATGATACCGTTTCAGTATTGTGCCACGTTTTGATACATAGTGCCAGTGACGGATTGGAGGTTGAAGGAGGAAGGAGATGAAACATAAGAATAATATTTTGTCGTAATTTACGGAACAATACTTTTTGATTGTTTCGCTTGGCACGATACAACATTTAAAATCATGCTCATTTTTTATTATATTGAAAATTTTATTTAGATACACCTTCCATATTAGTCTATTTGAACTCCATTAGGTAAAGAATCCATTGGTCACCTTTGAACATTTTCATAGTATCTCAAGCTACATTCTCTCTTTTTATTATCTGTTGGAGTTACACCTAATTTCTCCAAGGAAGTAGTATTTTTGGTGGATGCAATAATAAATTATAAAAAATGCATGTTTATCAATAGATAAAGGTGAAATGTTACTATGGTAGTGATTTTATTATTACCAAATTTCCTAATGGGCCCACCTAGAATCGAGAAATTCTCAAAAGATGCACCTATATTTTGATTGTCGTCCCCAAATCACAAAAGATTCACGTATTTTGTTTTTTCCCCAAATTATGTAACTTCTCTCAACTCTATTTTGTTTTTAACTTGTAGCCAGGATGAACATGACTTAATTGCGATGATGCTAATGTGTCAGTTTATATTGAACTAAATAAGCCATTTGTATGAACTAAGGTGGAGATTATTTGGAGAATAACATGAAGAGCTGTGGGTGGGTGGGGTGTATAGAATACTAGCTAGCTAGAAAAGATGTACATATTAATTACTTCAGAAAAGAAATAAAAAAAATCTAATGATAGTTTAAAATTATGGTTTGATGTACCTCGTGGTCTTCTGTTGGAGGCTTGTTGTAAAAATGAATTTATGTATAAATTTTTTTTTTCTTTCTAAAAATAGTCTTATGTTTTCTAGTAATAGCCTTGTGTTTTCTATTAGGATGAAAATAACTCTAGAATGTAGTTTTATATCTTTATGTTTTGGCTACATTTTGTTGATAATCTTATGAGCTACAACTTGCTGTGGCACTTCATGGTATGATTTTTTAATTCTTGAGCTATAGCATTGGATTTGTCCAATGCTGTGAACTTTTCTTTCCTGTGTCTTCTTGAAGTTCCGTCTGTAGAGATAAATATTGCATAATATTTTTTTTGTTTCAGGAATCACTTTCAAAATTAAATGATTTTGGTGATGCTAAGTCTTCTCAAGTAAAAGGAGAGCAGACTTCAAGTAAAGCACGTAGTTGGTTAAATTGGTTGTCTCGTGGCCTGCTTGGAGCTGGTGGAACATCAGATACTGGTTCATTTGCTGGCGTTGTTTCAGATGACATTATCAAGGTTTTTCTGATTGTGCCATCAGGTTGTGAATCCGTTCTTGGTATTCATTAATATCTTCTGTGCAGGATATCTATGAAGCAACTGAATTTCATCCAGTACCTTCTCTGTCTGATGATGTGTTGTACAGAAACAAATCTTGTTTGTCTTTTGTGAAGTTCAGCGTTTGGCAGATTATCACCATTATCCGAAACAAGTACTCATTTCTTTCTTCAAAGTACCTATTATTGTGTTTTTTTCGAAAATGATGTACCTAATATTGTTATGCATATAATCATCTTTTTTTTTTTAAAATTATTTATTGTTGACAAGTAGTTTCAAACTTAATATAGTTTGGCATGGTTAGGTCCTGTTACATGATAGCATATGAAGTATTTAGTCTTTTATTTAATTAATTATTGTTTGTTAACAATTTCTCCAATTTGATTCTACTAGATATATTTGTTTTCCAGTGCAATATATGGCAATAGCCAAGTAAAATTATGTACCTGCTTTTTTAAAGAAGTTGATATGAATAAAAGAAGAGAAAGAAATGCTTTTGATCAAATAATAATATGTTTTAGGCTGTGCCTTATATAGACTAAAAATTATTCAATGCAATCTCTAGGATGCTAGTGAAATTACTGACTAGTCTATCAGAAGCTTCTGGAGTGCAGGATGAACATCCCCAAGTAAAGCCTCTAAAACTCAGTTTTAATCTAGCGTGATGGTTTCATTAGATATGTAGCTTTTCCGATATTGTAAATTTGTAATCCAATTCTCTTTTGTTGTACTCTATTCTTTATTCTTTCTTTTTTTTTTCCCTTTCAAATTGCTATTTTTTTCCGAAAAATATTTTTTGGTTCCTTTTCTTTTAGTTGACATGTGCCTTATTGTTGATGTTTTTTCTTATTCTTATGGAGGAATTCTTTAGTTTGATTTTTTAAAAACTTTATCTGTTGGAATTTCATAAAGTTGATTCTCACCCAGTACTGCCTCTTAACTAAAAGAAAAATGGCTGTTAGAACTTAAAACTAATATTTAGTCTTTTTTTGTGCTGCGTTGTTATGTTTTGAAGAGGTTGAAGCAAATAAAATTTTCTTCATAAATGGTAACATCTGTTGAATTGGATTTTGTAATTATTTGTGTGTCACTGTTATATATATATATATATATATATATTTGATTTTCAACCATTCTAGGACCAGTTATTGATTTTAATTTACATCCATTTTTTGTTTTGTTTTAGAATGATTGACAAGGGTGCTGCTGAAATGATATGTCATGAGTTCAATACTGAATGTAAATTCTGGGAGGATTCTACAGATGTTATTGCCTCAGTAGATTCGATTAAGATTGTAAACCCAGACAATGAGAATACTATTTTGGCAAATAAGGTCAAATATATATTGTTTTTGATTTTATATTTTCTGTTTTATTCCCCTAAATCTTTAGGTGTGTCATGACACATCTGTAATATTTTATTTTTCTTATAGCCAATTGCTGAGGAGAGTTACAAGTTACCCTTTCTCAGTGTGAATTTTAGTATGCCACGTTCTGATAAGTATGATGTTTCAACAAAGGTACTTTCTTTTTTATGAAAGAAAGCAGACTTTATCTATATTTTCACTGTGCCACAGTTTTTTCTTTGTATATATTTAGTGTCTCTATTTGATTATAATATTTTTTATCTGGTTAGATTGTGGTCAGGCCATTTGAAGTCAATTTTCAGAGGGACTTTTTCCTCCATATCCTGCCTATTTATTACTCCATCACATCATTACAGTTCCAGCATGATCGGGTATGGATAACTTTTTTAGTCATTATTTACTAGTTTTCCACTTGCAAAATTTGATAGTTCCGGTGTTGTTAAACCAAACAATTTTGATTACTTTCAGAATCTAGCCATATATCCTGATGTATATTCTCAAATATCACAAAATGAAGCTTGCAACTTAACTGACATCATCTCTCTTCTCATTGTTTTTGCACTTTCTGTTGCTTTATTTTGAGTGAGACAGATTATAATCTAATTTTTCCTTAAATAACTATCATTGCGAGAGCCACAACCTATGGACTTCTAACTCTTGGGATGCCACAATTCAGTTTTGCTCATTATCCGCAGACAAACTTAGGCACATCAAATATCCTTTTCTGTTTTCTCTCTCAAGTATTCATCTTAGTTCTTTCTGTACCAAACCAGGTTGACCCATGTTACTTATCCTTTGTAACTGATACATTTGATCTATCAATTTATGGCTCATTATTTACAATATTTATGCATTGGATCTTTTTGAAATTGAATGTTCTAGATTAAAGCTGTTTTCAATTTCCTTACTCATGTTTTCTAGATTCATAATTTGTCTTTTAATTATTTCATTGTTTATGCACATCCCACTTTTTCTAGTAACTTTTGGCAATGTAGTTCCTTATCTTCACTTATATTATTTTGGTTTTAAATGACTCCATCTCAGGTATTGTCATCATTAAATGGGTTGAAAAATTGTGAAGCTAGATTACTGAGAAAACTTGAGTATGTATTTGAGCATATTTTTTACCTTATTTTTCCAATATATTTGTCCATTTCATATGAATGTTAATTGGAATGTCCTTCCCTGATATAAATTAAACACTGCACTGCTCGAACTGTAGGTACCACCTTGCTAATCATAAGAAGTTGTACTGGGATGTGACTCTCGACAAAATTATCCTGAATCTTCCATTGCAGAATGAAGATCTAAAACTTCTCAATATGGTAAATGCATAAATGAATTGATATGAAGTGCACGTTTCTTTAGTTGAGTGCAATTATTGTAAATTTCAATTTATAGATTTTTGTTCAATTTAAATTTTGTTGCTTCTCTATGAGACCTTTTTTGTTGCATTTGAAATCTTGGTTTTGATTTAGAGTTGGTGTGAGGGATAAAGAGTTAGAGGTAGATCAAAAACAATAGTTTAGGAAGGAAAGGGAACCTAAATAGTGAGAAGAGACAAAGAAAAACAATCATTTTTCTAGTCTACTTGGGTAAATGAACAAAAAGTAAAGGAACAATTTGGTTCTCTTTTCCTTTTGTTGTTTCCAAAAGTGGGTGGAAGGGTGGATCAGAGAAGCGAAGTGTTGAAAAGACCAGGTTAATCCTACATGTGTTGGGAATGACAAAAAGAAGTGAAATCTTTCCCCTCTTTCCTTCTTTCACTCTCACTTGACACTTTTTCTTTCTCTCTCTTCTTCCTCCCCTCATGTAGGCACGACATTAGCATCTCTATGTTCATTAGGTCATAATGGCTCCCCTGCATGGCTGCATGCACGTCAATTTCTTTGGCACTTACTGAGGTTGGAACTTGGAACCAAGCTTTGATGATGTGATATGCTAAGCCAAGTTTATAATATCATTCTGGCTGAGTATCAGTGACTGGCTATAATAGTTCTAGTTCACTGATGTACAGAGTATCAGTATGAGTTGGTTCTAGTGAAGGACAAAACAAAGCTGAAGCACTTGAAACTTAAACCCCGGCTAAAACACAAGCTAATCTACCAAAACTGTCTTCTTTGATCTCTACACATTTTCTCCATTCGGTTGTCAACCCCAACGTTATATAGAATCTACCTATTAATCATAACTTCTATAGATTTGTGTCAGCTTTGGATCTTATTTTTGACGATTCGTGGCTAATTGCTTGCTTAGTTTAGTTAGACTTCTATATTTTTCATCTACCCAATATCTGTTTCAAGAGGAAGTGGAAGTTTGAGTTGCCATCTCGTAGTATACTATGCAAATTGGGTGACAATGGATAAGCTCTAATATATATAGGAACAAGCAATCAATACATAAACCACCCTATTTACTAGCACTAGCAGAAACGAATTAAAGAAAACCTGGCTGCTAATCAAATATCATAGTTCTTGCACCTTGTTTGATCTGCAGCCCTACATTTTAAAGTATTTGTTGGATATGAAGAGAGAGAATATTGCTTTAGGATCTCCAATTAAAACCATGGGCTATGCCCTTTGTTCCAAACTTTTCTCAGCTGCCTTTGGTAGCTGCCTCCTATGAGATTTAGCTGGTCCATTGTCTCAGCTCTGTGACTATCCACATGTTGCCAGCTGCTAATCTTGAGTCTCGCTGTATTCTGTTCTTTTTCAGCATATCTGATGTTAACTCTTACATGCATCTACATCTCTGTGGGCTTCAAAAATGACAGCTAACTGTATATGGCAGGTTTTGGAATTTGAAGCCTTTTCCTTGAAATCTAAGGCTCATTCACATGCTTCTCAGATATTGGACGGTAGACTTTGCTGGGAAAATATACATCAATCTGTTCCTAAACATGGGAGCCAATTCAATTTCCAAATTGAGGATTTCTATAATAATTTTGAGATTCAGTTAGCTGGTTTGAAGGTTTTCATGAGCCACAATTTTTTTTCCCAACAATATCTTATTTATTATGGTAATCTTTTTCCTCTTATTATCTTGCAGATAAACTTATTGGAGCCTAAGATACCAAGGGTAGTCTCAGTGATGGAACATTTCTGCACCTCTTTTCACCTTGGATTGTGTATATTTTTAGATGAACTCACCTTACAAAAATTTGAGGTACTTGTTATATTGTGATTTGGTTGCATTAATTTGCTTTCTTGTCTGTTGATACGGAGTACTGGAGGAAGGTTGAAAGCAGAAACTTCATCTCTTGTCAATTGCACAACTTCTCCATATATGAGATAGTTCCAGGCTGGGAGCAGAAACTTCATCTCTTGTCAATAGCACAACTTCTCCATATTCGAGATAATTCCTAGAACCAAGTACCTTATGTATAGCTAAGATGTGTGCCAATATATATTTTTCCCCCTTTCCCTACCTCCACAAGAATTGAACTTTACCTACCAAGAAATGAGGCACCTTAGATAACAATGAGATATGTCTCTAGATTTCTTTTTGTTGGTTCATTACCCTTAACGCTCTACCAAATGATCTTCCAATTCTCGTGAGATTCTGAATCCCTTTTCATGCTAGATACCTGTTGGAGGTTGAACAGGTGCAGGTTAGTTCTTGCTTTCCATCTTTTTTTCACCAACAGTTCTATGATCCTAATTGCCTTGATGATCAAAATTTCAAGTAGGATGTTAATTAGGCTGGGATACCACAAATCTTGTGATCTGATCCTATTTCTCCTCATTTTTTACAATCGTCAAATTTGATGAAATAAAATATACTTCCACAGAAATATTTGAAAACTTGATTTTTGCTAAAAGTGGATCCTTGTAATTTCATGTCATCTAAGAAATTTTGATTATGTGAGTTTTTTTAACTTGCTAGCAGAAATATTCTTCTTAACTCTCGTCATGGTCATTCATCATTTCATCTTGCACAAGTTATTTCTTCGTCATCTTCAACCTGTGGTTGTCCCAACTATTTGAAGTTATTATGTGAACTTAATCCTATAATTGTATTGTACGCAAGGGAATATCACTATACTTGGCTTTCCAAAAAATTGGATTAATATTCATATTCATATTCATAGCTTTAGACAAATTGAATGAGGTTGTCTAGGCATAATGCGGACCTTAATATTTTTCATCCAAGCTTGAGATTGTGATTGGCACTTAATTATAAATTTATTACTTGCTATATAAAAATGTGACACTTATATTTTATATTTATTTTATTAATACTGTAATCATTCTTTGTGATTGTAGAATGATGCAAAGTTCGAGATGCTCACGATAATACGTGATTTTTTAAATAAGAAAAATACTATATATTGAATAATGATGAATATGATGATATAAATGCCAAATTTACAAAATATTGTTGCTAGATTGTGTATCTCCCTGTCTCTTGTCTTATGATCTGATTTTATGAACCTGTTATGGTTCCTAGGTAAGTTCTTGAGTCTAACATGCATATTTAGTAAATATAAAAATAGAGAAAATTTGAAGTCTAGCAGATATTTATGTTCATATTAAGATGGTTCGGATATAAATATAAATATTTTACTTCCCTAAAACTATATCTGGAGCATTTATGCAAATCAGCAAGGCATAAGGGAATAATGGATTCTATTGTTTGCATGCTCATGCTTCTTCTATCTACTATAATTTAGCCCCAGCATGATGAACTCTTGCTCTGACTTTGTTATCAGATTAATTTTTCTGTCCAAATTCACATCACTGAAGAAATGCTTTCATTATTCATGCATATGTAGTTGCCTTTAGTTATGCTAATATCCACATTAAACAATTCCTTGGTATCTAGGTTGATTGTATTGTTCATACACTTGCTATGCATATATCCGTAGAAATAGTCGATGCTCTCCTCAGAGTGCAGGACTTGTGGTCAGTGCTTGGACCTCAAATGTTTGCTGAAGATGATCAATATGTTATCGGTGGCAGTGCACATAATTCCCACTCCTTTCCATGCTCTGTGTCTGTCAAAATTGACAGCTGGCAATGCAATCTTGATCTTGAAGAAGATGCAGAAAATAGCGCAACTATCTCCCTTACTTCTAGAGATGTAGATGTTAGGTACTCTCTACAGGATGCTATGAGTCTTTCATTCCTTGCAAATATGTTGGAAATAGATTACCTACACTTGTATAACGGATCAAATTGTAATTTATTGTGCTCAAAAAGAAATGAAATATGTAGCACTATAAATGCAAGTACTCAGTATGCAGGTCTTAGCATACAAGGACTGCCTTCCAGTGGAAGTTCTGGGACTCATTGCCTAGAGTTGCAATACCAAGCTCAAGCAGGAGGTTTTCCAAGACAGCAGGAGTGCAGTTTGTTCATATGTGATATTGATCTTCATATTTATCCAAAGCTTTCCGGATTACTGCAGAAGTTCATTCATAAAGTGCAATCTTCTATTGCTAGAACTTCCGTCAAGTCATCTAGGCCGAGTGAGAATAATATTGATCTGGGAATAGCTGACAATGAGCGGTGTGAGTCTGTTTTCTCAAACTTCTACAATTTTGAACAGACTGCATGCCCCAAATTTTCTTCACACCATTTCCCATTTGTCTCTATAGTTAATTCAGGTTTCCTAAACAGTCTTAAAAGCTCAAGTATACTTAGTCTTTCAGAATTAAAAGAATTATGTATCAAGAATGAAAAATTCTCTGAAAAATTGCCATTTATAACCAAGAGTTTGAACATGAGATTGCCCTCAACTGGCATTAAAGAAGTTTCCAGTGCCAACAGCAATTGCTTTAGCATGAAGTTCTCTCTGAATCGGATTAAAGCATATTTTCATGATTCCTCTTGCATTTTGGGAATACTTACTGTACCTACATCTATATCTTGTCTTAGATTTTGTGAAACTGACTGTTGGGATTTACAATCATCTATTCAAGGGGTAACACTTTCATCATCGTGGTCTTTTCCCAATATCCATGAGGTCCTCTTGGGTCCATCATCAGCAAGCAATTTTCCGATATTGAATATTCGTGTAAGAAAAGGAAAAATGAATACGATGCTCCCTGCAACAGAAATAAGTATTGGCATCCAACATGTCTGCTGCATAATTTCTTCTGATTTTATGAGTTTATTGATTGGTTACTTTTCTTTACCTGATTGGACTTTTGATTATGAAGGCTCTGAAATTGTGCTGAATGATTTATTCTACAAGTTTGAAGTGCTCAATTCAACTCTGCTTTTACCTCTTGAGAATCATGATTACTGTGTACATCTTGAGTTGCCTCAACTAGTTGGCAGCTTCATTCCAGTGTCCAATTCATCAGGTGCTTGTGGAGAGATTCCTTCTAACTGCATGTTTCCAGAATCCACATTTTCTGAAGCAGTTAAGATTGTTAATGTATTTGGAAGAAGTACATCTTTATCTCTTTTGCTGCTTGGGGATGATAAAAAGTTTCTGTTGGGACCAGCCAATTGCATGTCTAATGCAAATATGCCTCTCATTACACAACTAGATGCTGATTTATCGATCCAAATTCCATTTGATACGAAGGATGATTCCCAAAATTCTACTACCCCATTTTTGGTAATGACGAGCTTAAGCATCTGTAACTTAATTGCAAGAGGTACGGCTGAGTTGCTGCTATTTCTTTCGTATTAGAACCTTGATTACTGTGTAAATAATTTTCACTGATGAATCTGCTATTTTTTTGTCAGATGACTACTTTATAGATGGAGTAGAAGCTGTTACTGATGCTATCGATCAGTTATCATCAGTTACTGACAAATCTGAGAAGTACACATCTGATGCCTTGCAGTTCTTGCAGTGGTGCAGAAATAGTAAGAAGGAAGATTTTGTGCCAAGTCAATCTATTATCAATATTCAATGTTGTATTAAAACACTTTCCATATCGCTCTATCATTTGGGAGATGAAGATTCTCCACTTATTGCAAGTGTTGAAACACAACTTAATCTATCTGCCATGATGCAAAGTGCGATGCTACAATCTCTAGTAGTGAATATCCCATATCTGGTTATTCGCTCTTCAAGTAAAAATATTCTTTTATTATTGGTCACACCTGAAGTTATCAGTCCATCTCATCTTCGTTTCAGTTTATCTAAATCTTGTGATGCTATATTTGAACTTTTTGTCAGCATACCCTGCCTTGAAATTTGGTTACATGTGTCTGACTGGAACAATATTGTTGAGCTTCTTCAGTCATACTCAATGCATTTAGAGGGCACTCCAGTTTCTTCCAATGTCGAACTAGAGTCTGAATGCCATATTTCCCCAGATCCCCTAATCGTTAGTTGGGTTATTAAATCAGAAAACATCTCAGCTTCTTTATATATTCCTAGCTCAGGTGAGGATGAGTTGATGAATTCAGAAATACTTGATGTAGATATGTTAAATTCTCCAGATGTTCCCTGTGATAATCTAGCAGAGAGTATGCAGCTTTGCAAGTTAAAAAATTGTAGCTATTTGAAGCTCACTGTCCACAGTAAATTTTGTGAAATGACCATCCTTGAGAAAAGTATGGAGCTGAAGTTTAATTTAGACCAGGTGAGAATGAGGTTGGAGATGGTTCTCAATTCTGAAATTACTTCCATTCCATTTATCCACATATCTCAGGTGAGAACAGGAATTGTTATAGATAGGAAGCAGAAAGAGCTGGTAAATATATGCTCTGATGTTGCTGTACAATCATTTGACATTGGAATTTCATATCAAGTGTTGTACTTCTTGAATTGCTTTCGGTTCATTGTTCCTGAGACTGAATCTTCTCCTATATCACAAAATTGTGTGGATCTCAAACTTCATTTGAAGAAGGGCACCTTGCTATTGAGTGATGGACGGGTATGCTATCCAACTTAAGCCTTCTTTCTTATTGATTGCTTGATCATGATTGTTGATTTCAATAAGATGGGAATTCCTTGATATGTTTGTTTTCTTCTTGGTTATGGCTCACAACAATTCCAATTTTTTTATTGGTAAGTTAACAATCTAAAACTTGTTTGCCAAATATTAGTATATTAACATTCATTATAAAATTTTCATCTGTGTGTTCTGCTGTATGTTTCTAGCTTTCCTGATTTGTTCTTTTTTTTCTGGAAGGAGTAAGAGCAGTAACATAAAGATGATTTGTAAACTTGGCACTAAGTGACTGTCATCTATACAAAAACGAAGAGAGCTAAATCTAATCTTTTTCTTATCAACAGGATAATCCATTATTTATGATCAAGAGGTCAGGAACTTATGAAGAATTGAAAATTGTCTATGATTATTTGATGTGTAGGAGGTTCCATAGAATATAACAATCTGTACTTCCATGAGCAACTATAGAAGTCCATACGAGAAAATGTGGAGGCAATTGTAGAATTAGCATGCATGAGAAAAAACTAATACTACTACAACAAACCAAACCTTATCCCACTATGTGGGGTTTGCTATGAGAAAAAAACTAATAAATAATCATAATCCTCATGGGAGAGCCTTCTGAATCATAACTAATGGAAGAAGAATGAGAAGAATCAGTTACATTGGCACCAGAAGATGGTGCAAGCTGAGTAGATGTAGGATAGCCATGCTTCTGCTAATGATGATTTGGAGTATTATTTGTGACTGCAATGAGGATAGGGTGGAAAGAAGTTTCTACATTGTAGCTGCCAAGCCCACCTCCTTCCACCACTAAACGACCATCAGTAATAGTACTGCATAGATAGAGCAAGTTGATTAAGGTGGAGATGGTGTAGCATGTATCTTAGACAAATACAGGATCTGAGGTAATGCCGTAGAGATTCAAGGATGAAAACCATGATTGAACTCCCTGCAGAGAAGGATGAGGATTAGACAGAAACTTAGTCATGAGGAAACCATAATGCTGAGACAGATCAGTTTGATAGTGTTGTTGTGCAAGTTCATTCCTTTTTCTTTAAAATCTACTGAAGTTGTTTGCATAATAAATACTGTTCAGACAAGGCTCATTACTGTGCTGACAATGCTTTAGGATCTTCCCTATATCTTTGCCAACTCATGAAACATAACCGTGGAAGCAACTGAAAGCAGGTGACAATATCATAGCTGGGTTCTTGTCACTTCAAATGTATGATGGTTTTAACCTTGTGTTGTGGTTCATCATCAAAATAAGCATACCCCATGGGATCCCATAAGAAAGCGGAGCAAAGAAGATAGTTGATGGCATTGAACTTGATAGATTTATCAAGGACATTTTGAGGTTCCAAGTAACTTGTATGGGAGGTCATGTAGGATGTAGCATCGTCACAACTCACAAGAGAGGTAATGTTAGAGAGTGAAGTTAAGATTCTACTTTAGAGCAAGAGTAGCGAAACAATACTTTAGAGGTGTTGTTAGTGGCAATGAAGCTGAGGAGGGGCAATTAGGGTCTTCTCCACTTAAACAAA
>JBBPFQ010000126.1:9071794-9086865 GCA_037974815.1 Kaempferia elegans | reverse complement strand
TTTTCTATTAAAAAATTCGCTGTCATTACTGGTGATGCACTGTAATATAGATGATTTTTGATACCCGAATGACCCTTCAAATAGATTGCTTGAAAAATATTTTTCGAGGTATATCCGAGTGTTGACAAAAAAAGTTTAGTTCAAAGTTTTGTGATGGGCAACTAGATAACAATGAAAATGTTGTTCAGCCAGGGTTTTCTGTTCCAATTTTTGTTGAGGAAACTCTTGATGAACATTTTTTTCAACATAGGTCCTCTAATTCTTCTGACAGGCTTCTAGACAAAAAGATCAGTGTCATATCACATCATATGATTTCTATATATTTTGAAGGAACTTCTGGGCCTTCAAAACCTATGTCAATGGACCTTGTGGGTCTTAGCTTTTTTGAGGTGAATTTCTCTAAAAGCAAGCACTCAGTTCTTGTGGATGTAGACAAAGATGGAAACAACTGTAGGACCGGGGAGCAGTACAAAAGCGATCAACATGAGGGATTATTTGTTCCTGTAGTATTTGAGGTTTCTATGCATCACTATAGCAAGATCATAAGACTGTACTCAACGGTACTTATTTAAATTTGTTGAAAGTAAATTTATTTGCAAATGGATAGAATAACTTTTATATCTGCTTCAGGTTATACTTTTCAATGCAACTTCAGTGCCTTTGGAAGTACGGTTTGACATTCCACTGGGTGTGTCTTCCAAGGTAGAATTATTCTTGGACATTATCAAGCTACAATTAATTTACAATTAACTATTGTAACTTTGTCATCACCTGCCAACATTGGTATGTCAAAAAGACTATATTCAGGAGTCATTTGTAAAGATCATGGTAGGATCTCAACAGTTTCTAAGTTCTCAAGTTTTTTGCTTGACTTATAGTCCTCTTTAGTAAGATAACTTTTTGGTTTTTTACTTCGAAAATTGCTCCTCTCATCTTTGAAATTTTAGCAGAAACTGGAAGGGTTATTCTAAATTTAAATCTTTGTGGCCAACTCTTTGTTGTTTCAGATCCTAGGACCAGTACTTCCAGGACATGATATTCCTTTGCCATTGCACTTGGCAGAGTCTGGTCAAATCAGGTGGCATCCAACTGGGACACAATACTTGTGGAGTGAGGCACATTCACTGTCAAATATATTATCCCATGAAAGTAAACTCGGATATCTGAGATCTTTTGTGTGCTATCCATGTCATCCTAGTAATGATCCATTCCGCTGCTGCATATCAATTCAGGACTATAGCTTCTGCTCTCTAGATGCAGCAAAAGAGCATTTACCAGTAAAAATACACGAGACTGAACCATCTCTCTTTAGAAGTAACAAGTCAACTTTTCTGAGGAATCATTTTATTCGACATGTGAGGCTGAATACTCCCCTCTTGGTGAAAAATTATCTTCCTAATTGTTTGTCCTTGACAATAGAATGTGCTGGAATCACACGCACTTTTTCTCTTTCAGAGGTTTGCTACGAGCTTCTTACTAACCTTCTATAGACGTTATATATATATCCTTCAGTTTTGATACCTATTATAATTCTTTGATATTATGCACCTTTCAGGTTGGTACCACCTCTATTTTTCATATTGATTCTGCGCATGACCTTGGGTTAACCTTCAAAATGGAACACTACCAGAATATTGCATCAAAGTTTCCTCGAGCAGATTCATTTTCTTCAGTGTGCAGATTAAATGGTTCTGTCTACTCTTCTTCTGAAAAAATGACATTTTATCCTGAAGATTCAAGTGGTAAAATTTTCACTTGGAATTTTTGTTAACTCTGAACATTGCATTGTGGGCTGACTTAATCATTATTTCAGGCCGTATTTGTGCCACTCTTGATAAAACAATGGACGCATATTGTGGGGCAAGGGAGATATGTCTTTCTGTTCCCTTTTTGTTGTATAATTGTACTGGTTTGTTTCTCACGATCTTAGATGTCAACAGTGAGGGAACAGGAAATGCCATCGTTATTCCTCCAAGTTACAATGAAACTGAAGAAAAACATCTTCTCACTCAAAATGATGGCCTTGCATTTTTATCTTCAGAGTCGAGATTGTCTTCTGATTCAGTTCTTTTTGATAGTTCTTTGGAGAGCAGACAACATGACAATAATTTTGGAAAAGAGGAATTCAGCCAATCTTCAATTCACCATACAAGTTTCACTGAGGAAACAGGAGTTTCTTATTCTAGTAAAACAGATGGTAAAGTTAAGAGGAGCTCATCTTTTTTATCATGGAAAGATGGGAAGGGTGTTGGATTTGTGCATGATGAACACAACCTAAAAATAAAGCCATGTATCTATGGCCCCATAAGCCACATTCCTGCTACTGAACTTGTGGTTAAGCTGACTGCTAGTTTGTCAAAAACCCGATACGAGGGCAATCGAAATCTGTCTTGGTCTAAACCATTTTCTCTTGTCACAGCAAGTGGTTCAGCAAATATCACTATTCCTCAGCCATTTGCTTCTGGTGCATTTTTAATCTGTGCCGTATCAGTCCCTGTTTCTGGGGAGTTATCTGGGAGGACAAGGGTAATTGTCTTTCAGCCCAGGTAATTTGCAAAGAAAAAAATAATGAAAATGTATAACACACTGATATTCTGTCCAAACTTCGGTTGTGTTCATTTATATTTAATTATACGTTTCAACGTTTACTTCAATATTCTTCTCATTGTTGTTTTATACTAGGTTTTTCTTTTTGAACTAAGATGAATCAGACCCATGATATTTTCTTTAAGTGGATAAGAAGGGACTTGATAGTTACTAGTTTTTCAATTCAGTTAAAAAACTTCAATCTTGGTCTTAATAATTATTTTACTCTATTTTTATCATCATTCTATTATTGTATTTCTGTTTGTTCGCAAATGTTAATTGATTTCTTATGATCAGTAATCTAATTGATGAGCACTCTTTAACATTCTATTCTACTTATGTAGCAAATGTCATGGTATCAACCAGGCTTAATATATATATTTTTTATTTAATGCAGATACATCATATGTAATGCCTGCAATAAGAACTTGTTCTACAGACAGAAAGGAACTAACATTTCTCACCATTTGGGAGTGGGGCAACATTCTCAGCTTCACTGGTCTGATACATCAAGGTTTCTTTTATTGCATTGAGATGCAAATTCCTCTTTTAGTAATCTAATGTCCCTATTTAGTTTTGTACCAATGATGAACTATCCATCTTTGTGAACTGTTAACAAATTTCAATCTAGGGCATTTTCTGATGATGTGGAGACTTGGGCATTTGTCCAAATATAACACAGAATCATAGACGCTGATGAGTAATAGAGGCCTTCACAGCTAAGATTAGTATCTTGAACTTTGTGGAGAACCCTTCAAGCGAATATCCATTCTTTTCTTTCTTGGCACTAGAGTAGCAATTGGTAAACTAATATCTTCAAGGACCCATGTGTATGTTTAGAATGTTCAATTAAATGGTGGAATCTAAAATTTATTTATAAAATTTTCAGCATCTCCCATATTTCGTAGGTGAATATTCTTCAAATTTAAAATGCTAATTTGACCATTGGTGCATCTTCATTATTTAATCATCTGCTTTGCCACACAGTAAGCTGCATTTGGTCAAAAGCGTGTTTGGTAACGTCCTGTGGACCTCTATTCTGCTTGGATTGTTTATTTTTGAGATCCATATGGGCAACTTAGGTCTCACTAAATAATGGAGTTTGATGTTTTCCTTTCATTTAAGCTTGGTTCCCTTGCTACTGTCCTTGCAACTTATTTTTCATACTTGTGCCATGATGGCATTAGTATCTGGTAAAAATTAGAGTAAAATTTCTGTTCTGATATCATCTGCACTATGCAATAAAGAGATCATGTTCATTCGAGGTGGGTTGAGGACCATTGTGTTTTCCATACAGAAGCAATGCTTTGGATTTCATTCCATGATTGGCATAGGCAAGAACTTTTGTTGTATCTGCTGATCGACACTTGAGAAGATCCAAAATCTCCGGCATGTGAGTAGATCCTTCATTCTGAGCTCATCCTTTGTTCGCAAGTTTGTCTATGAGCTCATCCTTTGAATGCAAGTTCGCCCACGAGCTCATCCTTCGTCTACGAGCTTATCCTTTGTTGACGAGCAAACCGATTGCAAGACGACTACAACTTCTCCATGCATTTCATGAAACAACACAGAAAGCAACCAACTAAGGATTTTTCACAAAATTTATTCATCCTCTTCCCCCCTCTCCTCCTCTTCCTCATTTACTTTGTCTTCTCCTTCTCCTTGATGTCTCTGGCATAGTGTGTTGGGACACCCTGGTATGGCATGCCACTATTTTGTTCCGGCAGAGTGAGATTTGAAAGCTTGTATACAAGTACTTGTTTTGAGCTTTATATGCTTCTTCATGCTGGATATAACACTCTTCGCCAAAGTTAGTGATATTTCCAACAGTTATTCTTTATCAATTTGAATTCAAAATGCTACTTGGATTACTCATAGTCTAGGTTCTCAATTTCATCAAAGATTTTCATTAATCTACAGTTTGCCTACCCATTTGAATACTGAAACATTTTCCTTCATCTTTACACTAGTAACATTTATCACAACTTTAAAAAATATATATATATTTCCACACTGTAATTCATGAGCATTAATCTACTACAGAGAGCTGCTTATTTCTCTTCGATTCAGTGAACCTGGTTCGCAATGGTCAGGCAACTTCCGTCCAGATTGTCTTGGAGATGCTCAAGTAAAAGTTAGAAATTATATAAGCAGTGTATCTAACATGGTTCGAGTTGAAGTACAAAATGCTGACATGTCAATAAGCAAGGAAGATGTGATCAAGAACTCTAGTGGGCATTCTATGACGCATTTAATTCTTCTGTCTGATGATGATACTGGCTTTATGCCATATAGGATAGACAATTTCTCAATGGAGGTAATATCCTTTTGGAGCAATGTACATTGTGAAGTATAATATAAGTTGTTTTATGGTAATAAAAGCACCCAGCTTTGTTTCTGTTTGAATTTCTACTCAGATCTTTCTCCCTCTTGAAAATTTGTTTTTGTAGTAGATGTTTATCTAACCCAGTTGGTGTTTGTTATTAATAATGGAAGTACATCGTTAAAAATATGTGATGTTAGTTCAAAATGGTTCTGTAGCCATAAATAGATATGTTATTGCATTAAACCAATAAACCATGTGATCCTGAACACACACACACACAAAAGAAATCCAGACATTGCATAAAAATGAGGGAGACAGCTCTGAGTAGATTCAAAATAGGTGATGTTAGTTCAAAATGGAACCATGCACTGATAGCAAATTCTAAATTTTTAACCTACAGTTGTTTTTATGATTCTCAGACATTGCGCATTTACCAACAAAAATGTGAATCATGTGATACCACAATCTATCCTTACACATCTTACCAGTACTCATGGGATGAACCTTGCTACCTTCATCGTCTCATTGTTGAGGTATGTGCCAATCTTCTATCATTTGTGTAAAAGCATTCATTTAAATTCAAGCTAAATCAATACGCATATATTACTAGGTTCCCGGGGAGCGAATTTTAGGAGCATATAATCTGGATGATATAAAGGAACATGAACCTGTATGCTTACCTTCAACAACTGAGGTATTGGAACTAAAATCATATTTAACAAAGAAAAACATTTTGTTTATTCCTATACCAGCTGAAATTTATTTATTTCATAATAAAATTCTAGAAAGATGCTTTGCTGGCAACCTAAAAAATTTTCCTTTCTATATAAATTTTGTGTAATTTTTTTTTTTTTTTTTTGGAGAAACATCTGAACTTCATCTATAAACCTTGATTTTTTTACTGTGATCTATCCAAGTGCTAACTTGTATGTTGGATATCTGCTGCAAAGGAAGTTATTTTCTGGTGCAGTTGTTTCCTAAGGCATCTATTTCTTATGCAGAAACCTGAAAGGCAACTATGTATCTCCGTGCATTCTGAGGGAGCAGTCAAGGTTCTTTTCTCATTTAAGTTGGCATTGGCTGGTATATAGTGTTCAAATTGCATTTTTTTAAATGATATCTTCTCTATGCTTCTGCTACAGGTTCTCAGTATCATTGACTCAAATTATCATGTTGTTAATAACCTTAAAGGGAGTGGCTCTCTTGGATTCAGAGATAATGAAATATTTGATCAGAAGACGAGCAATGATGGTTACACTGAAATGTTCACAATACACGTGCCATTTATTGGGATTTCCTTGATGAATTCCACTCCTCAGGTAATTTGCTTCTTGATCCTATTAATTTTGCAAAATACTACAGAAAATATCATTAATATATTCTCATTAAGATATATTGTTTTTTCGAAGGAATTGATTTTTGCATGTGCAAAGGAGACCACAGTTGTTTTGATGCAAAGTTTAGATCAGCAGAAGATATCTTTGAAAACTTTGTCTCTTCAAATTGATAATCAATTGTCTGATACTCCGTATCCTATATTGCTGTCGTTTGACAAGGAGAAGAGTGGATTAGCAACGAACATATTAAGAAATTGGGAAAACAAAAATTCTCACAAAGAGTCCACTCTTGACAGTGCCGTTGAACCGGTCTTTTACTTTGCTGCAGCCAGGTGGAGGAATATGGATAAATCTTTGGTCTCCTTTGAACACATAGATTTTGGGTATGAATTAGTTTTTTACCCTTTTATCCATTTGTATATGCATTGAGATCCTTATGTTACAATTTTTTTTATAGATTGGCTCCATTGTCAATCGAACTGGAAGAACAAGTATTATTGAGTTTGTTTGAGTATTTTAAAGTAGTATCTTCAAGACTGCTGAACACAAGCTTAGGGGGAAACTTTGAATTGGGGAATCATAGTAATAGCGCAGATAGAAACTTGGGAAATGCTCACGTTTACAATGGAAAAAATGTGCTCAAGGAGAAAACAGTTTTTGCAACTCAAGAAAGGAGTGCATTGTTACCTTTTGTGGTTCCAGTTGGTGCTCCATGGCAACATATTTTTCTTTTAGCAAGACAGAAGAAGAAGATATATGTCGAACTTTTTCAATTGGCTCCTCTAAAGTTGTCCTTAAGGTGAATATGTAAAAGTTCCTATCTCTCTTATTCTATTATGCTTGATAGAAATATTTCTGGTAGTTCAAATTTTCAAGTTTCTATGCAAATGCTCCTAAATACTCTCAATTAAATGTCTATCAACTTTGTTCAATATTTAGTTTCTCAAGTACTCCTTGGGTGATGAGAAATGAAGTCCGTGCAAATATGGAATCTTTATCACACTTCCACAGCAACTCACTTCAGGTAGTTAGGCTGTTTCTGAGAATGCTCTTTACTAGAAATTGTAAGGCTGGTTTATTATTATTTTTTACTCAATAATCTATGTTCTTTAAAAAGAATGACCCTAAAATTTCATAGTTCTTTCCTTTATTATATGTTCACTTTTATTCTTTCTGCAACATCATTTGATTTTGATAAGCTACATATAGCTTATTATGACATCCAAAAAGTTCATTGATTTCTCTCCAAGTTTATTATTTAATGTGGATCATCTTGTTTGAGGCAACTTTTGAAGTTCTGTTTTCTTTTGAGCGGCATGGGAAAAGTCACTATTCTGTTGTTCAACTAGAACTACTGTAGTGTTGGCATAGACAATTTTTGAGGTACTGTGTGCCAATCAATAGATTGTCCATGTTGCTATTTTTGCCCTGTACCAGTTACGACTTAATTGAAGTAGTAGAGGCAAAGGCATTGTGTAGTTGTGAAGGCAGAGGAATAGCTCACTAGCACTGGGATGGAGTTCCAAGGCATAATAAAAGTAAGGCATAATAAAAGTAGGCCATGATGAGAAACAATGAGGTGGCGGCATAAATCTTAAGAGAAATGGAACATAGATAAGTTATTGATTTATATTTAATATATTGTTAATCAGAAGTGCATTATTAGATACATGAAATTTTCATATTGTTAGTTATGTAAAATATATAGTTAATTATAAACAATATGGTTAATTTTTAATCTGTTGGTTTACCATCAATATATTACTAATTGGATATGCATTAATAAATACATTTATTTATAATTAATTTTTAATTAATTCAGGTTTTTTTATTTTTAATTTTTACTGGTGATTATTTGCTTAATGTTTAATCTCTATAGTTTTAATGTGTTCATTAACCTGTATCTATTTATTAATTTTTTGTTAATATAAACAAATTTTGGGTGAGCTTATTATTAATTATAAAATATTAATTAAAATTTAATAGTACATCATCTGATATAATCAATTGTCACCAATCTTGTGGTATCCTATTTTTTTAGGGTCATACTAGATTTATCACTCCGTTGAATTCTTATCTGAAAGGATATATCATTAGTAATATTCATATCCTCTACATCAACATTAATTACAACAACTAGGAAAATAAATGTTTTTGGCTTGATGAGGATTTTTTATATGCAATCTCAAAGTGAAACATATGGCCTGCATTTCTAGAAAGAGGAACAAGGCAAGTTCGGCTTGGATCCAGTGTTTGTTTAAATGGGTAACTTGATACCACTAATATCACTATGAAACCGCCTTTATAATGTTTTATTCTATTCATGTCATATATTAGTTTATGAATGTTATTGCTTAAAAGAAGTAGGTGCTAATTGGCAATGTGGTTCCTATTCATCTTCCAATGATCTTTTTCATGGATATTCATTTTGTTGCAGAGAGGGTTGATGGCTCTTGTTGATATTGAAGGAGTGCCTGTTCAGTTTAGCCAACTAACATTAGCGCATCTTATGGCTAGCCCCGAGTCAATACAGGAAATTGTAACTCGGCACTACACTAGGCAATTGTTCCATGAAATGTACAAGGTGAATTATGCATTGTCTTTTTGTAATTTCAGTTTGCATTGTCTTACTATAGTAATGAATATCATGTATGTGTAGGAAACAAAAATCATATTACTGACAGCTTGTATCACCTAAAGTTCTCCATAATCTTGGGATGGATTCTTTTTTTAGTCAACCATCAGTAGCAATATATTTTGAATCTGTGTCATTTCTCTTGGTAATATAATCCCTGAATGTGTTTTATTTGTTATATATACATTAAATTATCTGCTTGGATGGGCCTTTTCAGGTGGTTATTTTGGATGTAATCTACAATAGCATCCTCATTTTGGAATAATAGAGTGTGCAATACCTAGTTAATTTCATTATGGGTTCTACGGCGTGAGGAGCTCGGGTTCAAATTCAACCACACAGATCGTTTACGATTTTATTTGTGATACACATGCTAGTAGTTTAGTCTTTCATTATAAATGTCCAGTCTTTTATGGTTGCCTAATGGTTCATTAGAAACGTGTTGATACCTATGATTTTCTCTAAATAGAGCTATATAGCTCTAAAAATCAAATTGTTGATTTCTTTGCAAAATCTACATAATCTATAACTTTCTTTTTAGTTTAAGTTTCCAATTTGATATGATTGGCATTTATGTTCAAGCTTGAGCAAGGGGAGTATTGAACTAGTTAATTCAGTAGTAGTTCTATATGGGTTTATTCTATTTTATTTTCATATATTGATGGACTATATAGGTGCACCGTATGACCATAGCATTTTTTATCAATTAAATGATTTCGTCATCCATTTCTGATATTTATTTTTCAAAATCCAACTACATTCAAACCTTTTGGGGTTTGGTTGCTTCCTAAAATGTAGGTGCTTGGCTCTGCTGGTGTTATTGGAAATCCAGTGGGTTTTGCTAGGAATGTTGGTCTTGGTATACGAGACTTTCTATCCTTTTCTGGAAAAGGAGTCGTACAGGTCAGCTACACCTAATGTAATAAAGTATTTATTTATGTTTTTTTTCTAATGAATAAATTGGACTTTTACAGAGGAGCCCCAGTGGATTGATAACCAGCATAGCACAAGGTTCGAAAGGTCTTCTAAACAATACAGTATATGCCATTAGCAGTGCTACCAGTCAGTTCAGTAAGGCTGCACATAAGGTACTTTCACATTGATAAAGCATATTTGTTGTCTTTGTCACTAAAGCAAATTCATTGCAAATTTTAATATTTTCTCTTTCAGGGCATTGTGGCATTTACATTTGATCAACATGGTGCTCCTCAACTGGAGGAGCAGCTGAATTACCTAGATTCACATGGCAAAGGTGTTCTGAATGAATTTTTAGAGGTAGAACTTCAAACTAAAATGATCTATTTTAGATTTTAATTACATGTATACTATATAATATTTTAGATTTAACATGTAAGGTTTCAAATATTGTTCCATGCTGGTATTTCAACAGCATGTGACACTCTTAGCACAGTTTTAAGCATGCTGAAACAAATTTATGAGATACATTCTTTAATATCTACTCACTTAGTTTATTTACTTTTAAAAATAAGAATATATCAATTAGATAGTCATTCGAATTAATATTTTATTGTCACATATTGTAATTGTATTGATACTTGGCATGCTTCTTCATGCGTTAAAGTGTGCTAAATTTTCATCATTTAAACTGCATCAATTAGATACTTGACATGCTTCTTCATATATTATATCCATACATGCTTCCTCAATTAATTTTTTTTCTTTTTTAATAGCGTTGCATCAATTAGATAGTTGAATTAAGAATAATTTTCATTCGTTTTTTTACTTTAATGCAAATTGCAATGAATTCATATAAATTTTACTCCTGTAATATTCCCTTCTCTACAATCTTGTTAAGCGTATTCATACAACATTACCAACATTCCCTACTCTCAGAATTGTAGTGGTACCTATTCCATGTCGATCCTTGCCCTAGGTCATATTTCTTCATCATTTTACCTTATATAGTGAGATCTACAATGTCTTCTCACTATGCTGAGTTTGCTTCCTATTTCCCCTAATAAAAAGCATCCTTTCGCTTGCATATGATTTTGTGAGCAACTGATATCAATTGTCATAAGCTAACTTGGTTCTGTGGATAAACTAATGATAGAAATTAAATGTACCAGGGGCTCACAGGATTGCTTCAGTTTCCAATCAGAGGTGCTGAAAAGCATGGTTTACCGGGGGTTTTGTCAGGTTTCCATCCTTTAAATATCGAACTCCCCCCCCCTAAGTCTTCATTATTCGACTTCTTAGTTTAATACATTGTACAGGTATAGCAATGGGGACTGCTGGGCTTATTGCGAGACCAGTGGCTAGCATCCTTGAAGCTACAGGGAAAACTGCTCAAAGTATTAGAAACAGGAGTAGCCCGCATCAGTCCTGTTGCTTTCGTACTCGATTGCCAAGGCCTCTAGCCAGAGAGCTTCCTTTGTCCCCATACTCATGGGATGAAGCTATCGGAGTGGCAGCACTTCTTCAGGCAGATGGGCTGAGATTGAAAGATGAAATATTTGTGATGTGCAAACAGCTAAAACAAGCAGGCAGGTTTGTGATCATCAGCAAGAGGCTGGTTTTGGTTGTATCGTCGTCTTACCTATTGGGGTTGGGCACACCTGAGTTTCTTGGCATTCCTCCTGATCCAGAATGGGTTATAGAAACTGAAATGAGTTTGCGGGGTGTGGTTCATATTGATAGGACACAGGAGGTTGTGAATGTTGTCGGAAGCTATCTTGAGACGGTAATGTTGCAGAAAAGAGGAAGCACAAAAAATAGACCTTGGAATCCCTCACCATCTTCGCCCGTTTTTCATATAAGTATTGAATTGCCAAATGAGGAAGAAGCAGAATACCTTATACAGGTTTTACTATCGACAATCGAAGAAGGTAAGTCTAGAAGTTGGGGAATGCACATCCTGCATCGTAGCAATCTCAAGTGAAACCCAAGTCGTTTATATATATAACCTACCACAGAACTGAAGCTGTGGCAATTTTGCTCTCATACGACTGTAATGATTCTTCAACTGATTATTGTTTGACGCCGCGGAATATATATCCAACGGCCTGGAAGATAGAAGCCAATTTTGTGTATATGCACACAAGAAAAATCCGAGAGTAGCCTTTTTTTATGTTTTTTTTCTTCTCTTTTTGTACATATCAGTATCAATTGTACACAATGTAAATTACCTTCGGAGTATTGATATTCATCCTTACCAGAGCATCATCACAAGTTTAATTTTGTTTGGATTAGTGTGTTCAATAAATTTTTAGTTACCAAAATGAGGCAAAGTAAAATATTTTTGTGAAGCCATTGTTCTATTCCAAAGTCTGTAGTTTGTGAAAAACAAACACATTCAAACAAGCATCTCAACTGATTTTAGAGTGTTCTAATTTATATACAATCATGAAAATCTCAAAAATGCTAAAGAATGTACCCATGAGTGTGATATAGTGAGTGGTAAAACAGGAGCCATTTTTGAAAACCTAAACTTGAATCTTAAATGGAACAAGGTCAGTTTTTTTATGTGCATAAGTTTTATTTTGAATCTGCTCTTGTCTATCTCTAAGATTAAAAATGCTAAAGAAGAGTGAGATACTAATATTGAATCTATTGTATGTAATTTTATTCTGCAGAGATTGTTTTACCTCAAGGCAAGTGAGCTACTAGTAGAGTATATTGAATTCAACTTTAAGTATCGAGTGTATAGACAAGGAAGAGATTGAGCAAAAATTGTGATAGAATTCCTTGTCTACTTACAAGGAAACAAAACAAGTGGACCAAGATTTATTACATTACACGCTCAAGCATCAAACATTCCATAGCTCAAGATCTCTGTTCCTCATTTGGGTTTACCGATCTTGGCGCAGCAGGAAGAGAGGAAGGCGAAGATGGCGGCGAGGCCGCACATCAGCCAGGAAACCACCAGAAGCAGCCAGTCCTCGGGGCGGATCCTCGGTCGGTGGCTCCTGTCCGCCACCGCCAGCGCCCGGAACACCGCCTCGCCAACGGCGTACGATGTCGCCGGGTCCATCTCCTCCACCGCCGCTCCGTACTCGTTCAGGCACGAGATGTCGTAGGTGCCCTTCGTCTCCGAGACGCCCAGGTACGCGCACACTTTCTCCCGCGCCGCCATCCTCTCCTCCGGCGATAGCTTGTCGCCGTGCGTCAGCACCAGCATCGGGCTCTCCTCTGTTCGGGAATGCCAAGGCATGTGCGTTGGGCGCTCGAGGAAATGCTTACTGGAAAAAACGTAAGATTTTTAGGGTTAGGACTCACTGGTACTGTTTCTGATGGGAGGGAAGTGGAAGAGCTCGCCGGTGGCCTCGAGCGGGTGGCTATCGCCGGAGAGGAGCGATTGGTGTAGATCGTAGAGGTCGGCGACCACCACAGTGTAGTTGACCCGCCGGCGGGCGAAGCGATTGACTGCGTGGAAGCCAGCGGATGTCGAGTCATCGCCGGCGCCGTGGCAAGGCTGGCGGTGCCGGACACCGTCGCGCATCCACGCCGCCACTTCCTCGAGGCCATCGGCCATTCTGCGGCAGTCGAAACCTCGGGAATCGAAGACGCAGAAGCCGTTTCGCATGGACCTCAACACATTGTGTTCCTCCAGGCACACCGTTCTCCCCTCTTTGTCTGCGACAGAGCATTAAGAACGAGATCAAGCCCAATCTGGAAGACAGTTTGCAATCTTTCGGATTTTAATCTTCAGCTAGGTTAAAAATCGAAGCTTTTTCCGAGGAAGAAGCAGATCGAAGAGGAAAGATCAAATCTTCGATGCGATCGAGGGGGAATACCTGCAGGAGAAGTGAAGTGGACCAATCCAGAGTGGCCGAGGACGCAGTACATGAGATCCACCAGCGAGCTTTTGCCGGCGCCGGCGAGCCCCACCAGCAGGATGGTGATGATCGGGGGGACGTCCATCTCCTCCTTCGGGATCCCGCCGGTGGGGAACCAGAGATCCCCGGGCTTGTAGGACAGAAGCCTGTGCCGGAGTTCGTCGAGGGAGTCGGTCCCCGCCGCCGCGAGCCTCTCGAGCTCGCTCACAACCCGCGCGTGCGGCGACGTGCCGTCCCCCTTCGGCGACTCCTCGGCGATGGAGCGCCACCAGTAGGAGGCCAAACCCTCGCTGGTATCGCCGCCGCTTCCCTGCTCCGAGCTGCGCATCCTCCCTTGGATCCGTGGCCGGAAATTGCGATTTTGACAGGTCGGATAACGTTAAATGCTTTAAATCCCGGCGAGCAATAGTTCCTCATAGTTGTTTACTATAGGGGAGTTAAATCCGTTAGATTTTTTCCTTTTGCAGGAAATTTAACCCCGTTAGATTTGTTAAATTTGAAGGGTAAAAATAAAAAACACGGTGCCTAGAGTGTGTTAATTATCTATATATAAAAAAAGAAATGATTTGTAAGGAAAAAATCTCAATAAAAAATTTAGAGATATACTCATAATGTGATTAAACTCACAAAAAGTGAAATGATATGTCATGAATTTATGTGTATATACCTGAGTTTTTCTTTGATTTTTCTCTGTGTGTATCATTGCTCATAAAAAAAAATAAATATCCCCTATTTTATTTTATTTTATTTTTCATATGGGTAAAAATTAAGAGTGAGTTATTTGTTTTAAACAAGTCAACTGTATTAAGTGTATCAGGTATCGGGTAGAATTGTCATGCAAAAAATTTTAATTATTTTAAAAATAAATATACACATTGTGAGATCATTTTCTCAATAAAAATAATTGAAGTTGGCTAATTTTGTAACGGATGTATCAAGTAATCGTCATTTTAATTGAGAGAAAATTTTAAGTAGAGAGAGAGAGGGGTATATGCTTTAGTTAGGTAATATACTAATATGGAAAAGAAAGATAAAAAAAAAAATTAGTAATAATAAAATAAAATTTATATAAGTAGAGATGGTAATATAGTAATGGATAAAGCTTAATAATATAAATGGATCTATATAGTCGACTTTATTTAATGGGATAAAACTTTATTGTTGTTGTATTTTTTAATTGATATCATATATTTAATTTAGGCTAATTAATACTGAGAGGGACTGATTAAACCCTATAAAAAATTTTTATCGGTTATCAAGATAAATCAAAAAGTAATCGTATAAACAATTTATCAATTCATCATTCCTATATCAAAAAGTAATTGCTCCATGGGTAATGATACAATTGACAAACCCTTTAAATTAAATCTTACACCTAAGAATGTTAACCA
>JBBPFQ010000126.1:8992315-9013520 GCA_037974815.1 Kaempferia elegans | reverse complement strand
AAAGACAAGAAGGCCCAATGGAGCAGAAGGTTGCTGCTCTGCGCATGGAAGGCGCCTTCTACACTGCCAAAGGCGCCCCTGGACGCGGGCGCGTGAAGCAGAATCTGGCGCCCCTTGAAGGTGCCCCTGGAAACCTCACAGGCGCCTACTGAAGGCGCCTCCAGGTGCGTGAAGGCGCCTTCGGTCAAGTCAGCTGCAACGGCAGTCGAATGATAAAGTTTTATCTTAAGGATAAAACTTTATCAGCTAGAGGCGCCTTCAACCCTATTGAAGGCGCCCCCAGCCCGACGGATTAGTTTTTGAAGATGCTATATAAGGGTTGTTTTAGCTAGGAAAAAGAAATAACTCGAACACAACTTCTGTAATAATTTCCTAGACTTTCTTTTGAGCTTTAGTGTCTGTAAGAGGCTTCTCCGCCTACAACGAAGGAGTTTTTAGTGCGCTTTTCAACCGTCTTGGATTAACAACCTTCTTGGTTGTAACCAAGTAAATTCTGCCTCTTTCTATTATTTTTATGTTGTGTTTTGATTTTAATTTACTAATCTTTAATCCCTGCTAGTCTAGCTCGAGAAAGTTTAATTTAACTTGCAAGGACTCTAATTCCTTAAACCGGCCTTCTACAAAGACCTACATACACTACCTTTGTTTATCGGAGGATGTCTTTCGGGTTATATAATGCTCCGTCTACTTTCCAAAGATGTATGACAGTAATTGAAAATATAATGAAAGTTTTTATGGATAAATTTTGAGTTTATGTGATAGACTTTGATACTTTGTGTGAAAAAATTAACTTAGTCTTAAATTGAGGGAAATATTACTTTATGAAGTTATCGTGTTGAGACATTCTCTTCTCTTACCATTTGTCCATTTCTTGGTTGACATTTTACCGTGAGCCAAATTCATATAAAAAATTATTGAATAAAATATTAATTCAAGAATTAGGAGGGAGTAATTGGTTAATAATTAAATCGATTGAAATGTTTAATTAAAAATTAATTAATTAAAATAGGTAGCATCGAACTTGGGATGACCGACTCAGTTCCATAAAATTTTTCCATCAACCACTAGGGTAAATTGAGAAGTACTCATGATGGGCGATCCAGACACTCACCATCCCTTAGTTGCGAGTCTCATTTGGAAGAAAAATCTCTATAAATGCGCTTTAGCTAAGAATCATACCGTGAGTATCTTAGACATAACTGAGCGCCCTTATTACTGTAGCATAATCCGGTGGCGCTTTCAATTAAATTTTAAAAAAAATAATTAATCAGGCTCGGTAATGTGAGCCTGGGTGACCGGCTTGATCCCATAAAAATTTTCTATCAGCCGTCAGATAAATTAAGGGAGTGATACATTAAGAAATTAAAATTTTCAATTCCCGATTCCATTTAGAACAGTGCATCCATAGTTGGGAATGTGTTAATACTAATTCAAACCAATAAAAGATATAAAATTATTTAATAAAATAAAATTGAATTGTAAAAGAAACAAAATAAATAAATATTATTATTTTTACTCGTATGACTTAATTTTTTTTAAAGGTTAATATCCTTCTTATTCAAAAACATTAAAAAAAAATTCACATTCTCTGAAGGATGTACTTGGATGTTAGCCAACGTAGTGACGCATTCAAGCGGCGGCGGGTCGAGCCCAAACCTAGCAATTGTGATATGTGTGTACGTGCTTGCCGTGGGATCAGATGGTCATCTATATAATTAATCAATGATGTTAACTGAATTAATTTTTTTTATTTAATAGACAGGATTCTTTCTCCCTTAATCTTTATGCACTTGTGTCCATTAAAGATGTTAACAGTTTAGATCAAATCAAGATGTGATCTAATGTCATAGATGTGATTTAAACCGTTAAAATCTCGAATGAGCACGGTACACGGAGATTCCGGGATAGACATCCAGTCTATTTATTTGGACCTACCTTTTGTGAAAGGAAAGAGAATGACTAGGCTATTCTACCTAATGGAGCAGGAGTCATATTCTGCTAAAGATCGTTCTTCCCAAGGTTATGTTTTTCTTCAACCTACTTAGGTCCAAACCACTTGGACCCCTTAGAGGTTCTAAGAGCACGAAGATCCTGAAAACGTATAATTTCTCCTCCATGAATAATCTTGCCGATAGGGAACACATTTACCTAAACCAAATGTAAATATATAATCAAAACAATATTATCTTTAAAAGAAAGAATTCAAGCTTACTAATCATTCACATTGTTCCCAAGTTTAAGCTCTTTCCTTCCTAAGAGAGTGCCAAGAAGACTATCATTAACCAGAAATGGTTTAACAATGAAGTTGTGCTAGAACAGTTCGATTCGATCAACTCTACTGATTGAATCAACAAAGATTAAAATATTCACAAGGAGAGGAGATTATAGCACTTGATCGTAAACTAAAAATAAAAGGAGCAAAAAAAAAAAAGGTCACAGGACTTGTGATACCCAAAAATGCCTGTGACAAACAACAAAATGAGAGAAAATTTAATAGCTGTGGAGATTTATCATCAACCTGCCATTGCTATAATGGAGCAAACCGAAAAACTGGTCATGCTGCTCCGAGGGAAGGGGGATTAGTATTTTAGAACCAAGCCATCCACCATATGTACATCTTGCCGAGATTTTTGAGCGAGATGGCTTCTTCGATGAGGCGCTGGGCCTGTCCTTCTACGGCTAATGGTAAAGAAGGTGCGGCTCCAACCCCAACCACAATTCCTTGGAGGCGTGCCTTGATGTTGCTGATGGCCCTCTGAAAAATATGAAATGTTGAAAGGAATTCAAGTGAAAGAAGAGAAAAAAATATAAATATGAATATAGTATTTTTTTTTTCCACTCAAGTTCTTCCTGATAACTTGAAAGGTGAACTGCAATTTGCAACATCGTATTTCCACTCTAATTTCATTCTTTTTTATTACTTGAAACATGAATCACTAATATCTTATTTCCACTCTATTTGCTTAATGTAATAAACAAAATATGAGAAATTGGTTTTAATTAATAAACTTCTCTCTATTTCCTTCTAAGTAAACAAATTAAGTATTGATTTTATTTCTTTTGCATTCTTTTCTTGCCTATGTATGTCCAAAGAAACACAATATTAGCATGTCAATGAATCAAATCCCTATCTCATTCAGGATTCATGACATTTTTGATCAATTTCATTCGTGTTTCATTGTTAAGAAATGTAGATAACTTTAGCTGTTCCATCTAAATTGAATGATGAAGAATCAAAGATTTTAAAGGAAAAGAATTTGATACACCAAACCAAACTATGTAATTAATGGTAAAGAATTCTTAGAGAAAGATATATATACCAACCTGTGCATGCGGATTTTGAACTTCCACCCCACTGGATTTGTGTGATTTTGTCCACTCCACCAAGGGATCGTGCAAGAAAGTTTCCAGAACACTCATCAAAGTTTCTCTATTTGTTCTCAACACTGAAAGGGTGATTTCGCAGACTTTTATAAAGACACCCTTGTATCCCGTTATACCAAGGCCATCGATCATGTTCTGTACTCAACAACAAAATATGTATTAAAGAAGAAAAACATATTCAAAATAAATATAGAAATGCACTTACTTCCTTACCTGGGTTAACCTAAAAGGTACCAACTCAGGCTTATCGAGCAATAACCCTTTGTCAAACAAGCAACTGAAATCAACATGAACACAGTCACCAGTAGTCGAGTCAAACAGAATGTTCTCGCCATGCCTATCCCCTAGGCCTACAATGTGCCCAACCATGGACCAAACAGCACAGGTATGCGCATAAGCTACCCTTGCTCGAAACCACGAAGCTGGCTCTGAGAAAGTAGTCAAGAACCATTTGTGGAAAACAGGAGGGAACATAGGGAGGATTTGTGATTTCAACATCTCCTCTTCAGATGTCTTGCGTTGGTCATAGATGTTTTTGATTTTAGGATTTGTCTTCTGTCTATCAAATTTGTCACTGGAAATGTAGAGGTCTTGAAGAATGTGCCGAAGCCCGCGAGTATGTGGGACCCACTCCACCATCCCACAATCCTCGGTGAGAGGGATCACAGCAAAGGTACGGATATATAACTTTCTTCTGCGGCTCTCAGGGAATTTGGATAAGAGACGATTAATCATCGAGGTGAATTCCATCATCCGTGCATCTTTCCGCAAGTCATCCTTTGGCTTGCAGAGGAACGGACGTTGAACACCATCACTTCCAAGAAAGACAACCTGCAATTGCAAAATTACTGTTATAGCAAATATTGACTAACTTGGACTGTGACATATTATGAGATGAATGGCATTTTCCAATGTTTTTCACATAGCAATTAGATAAAAGAATTGGCTACAATACCAACCTTTTGTTTTCAATTACCTTTACACTGACAAAGATATTGCCTCATTTCAATGATAAACATTCCCCTTACATTTGATTATAGAAACACAAACCTATTTTGATAAGTTTTTCTAATATAAATCATCCTCTGGCCTCTTGCAAAGCAAGATAAGGTTGTGATGCCCCATTGTGGCAAAGGAATGCACAATAAAGCACAACCTTATAATATCATAGCTATAGCTATGTTGCAGAGAGTAGACTTTGATTGTGATGACAATTTTGCTAGATTCCAAGTTCAAATTTTTGAATTTCTAAATGATGATTCAGTAAAAGAGTTTCATGGCATCTGCATCAAATTATTGCCAAGAATTCTGAGGAATTCAACCAAGGATATTCTGTTAAAGACCAGACCAAAGTGGAATGAGTGCATAGATTATCTAGTTCTCCACAAAGCAAAAGGCATCAGAGATGCATTTCGTATGGAGATAAGTTGCTTCATTGAGGATTATATTTTTGATATATTGTTTAGTGACATGGAGGGAAATAGCAATGTCAAGGAAAGAAGAGTCTGCATCATCTCCATGATATTTTATCCTAGTTTGAGACAGTAACGGGACAAAATAATGTACTTCTAATTTGAATTTTCCTTGCAGAAACATGCAAAAAAGCAGTGCTCAATTGATAAATCCATGTTAGTAATCTTAGAGCTCAGTATGCATTATGCAAGAGAAATGTGAATGGACGGATTCATCAACTTAATTTTGAGGTTGTCATTGTTGTTCATCCAGATCAAATTAACTGCTGCACAACTTGCTTTTATTTCCAGTAGTGCATGGGCAAACCAGAAAAATACCCATACCTTTTTCGGTCGTTGAAGAGAAGAAAGGATTTCAGCCTCGTCTGCTATGCCAGATATCGTAGCTTGATTAGAGGTTGCAAACACATCAAAACTAGGTGAATCTGAAAGACTAGTGTCATAAGTGGGTAAAGTGACAGTAAGAGCCTGCTGGACTGGCAATATGATTCCTAGTGGCATCATTCTTTTCAAGGCACTAAATTCAGTTGAGATATTAATTGTCTTTGACTTTGGCTGTCCAGGATGAAAGCACAGCTTAATAAGGTGATCAATCAGGCTAGCAAATTGAATAAACAAGCCACTGTTTTCACTTGTAGTTCGAGACCCTCTTCTTGCAGCTTGTATGATCTCAGCAGCAGCTTCGCGCCTAGCAGCAACTGCTGACTTAGAAACGGCAGCCATCATCCAAAGAACTTGCTGTGGGTATTCTTGTAGAACTGATGTAATTATGTGCTTAACAATTCTAACTATTTCTTCATTTTGGTGGCAGATGCGAGAAACCAATTGAGATAGTACAGTTAGCCATTGATATGTCGGCAAATCCTTCAGACAACCCCGCATAATACTTGAGATCTGAAAGAAAAGACAGATAAATTATTACAAAGTATAATGTAGTGATGTACTACGTATGGACCAGAAAATGCACATACCCTTGTGAAAACAGTTCTCATAGTCTTATTGGTTGAGGAACCATCTCGGTGATATATGCTGCCAAATTCAAACCAGAGTGTAAGCAATCTGGGAAGAGCTTGGAACAGGTTCTTGTGCCCTTTGTGAAGCCCTTTTGCATAAAACAGCAACACATCAGGTAGATACAACCACCATGGCTTCTCTTCAGTGGATGGATTCAAAGAGCTACCTACAGTGCGGGAAGCAAGATTATCTTCTTGACGTTTCCTGGCATCAACAAGAAGATCATCACAATATTTTGCCATGAAAAAGTATCCCTTTTCCCACTTGGGTTGCAGGTCCCTCACTCTAGAATAATTTTTCATAATCTCCTCTTTCTGCTTTTGACCTGTATAGTGGATCCATCTTGTATAGAGGAGAATGATTTTAGCCAAATCTCGGTCCTCCTTTGGTGCTTGTATATCGACTGGAGTATCTGGATCTGGGATAAAAGCCTGCAGCTCAGCTATGGCATGATCAGATTTTCTATTAGACCAAAGAAGTTTAGCGTTCTCAATGTGGACATTCGGAGCATCAGAAGCATATGCCTTCAATATAGCCAAGTGGGCAGTCTCATAGTGACCAGCAGAACGACAAAGTTTTGCATACTGAAGCCAGCAGTTCCCCACTTGAGCACTCAAATTATTTGCACTGAAAACTAACCTGCGAAGAGCTAACAATGGCTCTCTAGCCCAAAGAGATGGTTGTGTGAACCTTAACCGATTTTCCCAATCCTTAGTCATTTTTAAAAATTTTGGATCATCCAAAGTGAAGGATGTTTCAAGAAATGAACCTTGCCCAAGAAGAGAACTATAATCTTCCAACTCACAAAGCATGTGAAGTTTCACTATGTACGGATATGCACGGACATAAGAATCCATACCAGCGGCTGCCAAGGGAACAAGTAATGACTGTTTTGATTGTGCAATTCTCTCAGCAACCATGAACTGATCTTTCTTCATCATGGCCTGGATAATCTTGGCAAGACCCAAATCAAATGAAGCAATGTTCTCAGAGACATTGCCAGATACATCTTTTTCAGCAGAAGAGAGGTACTCATCCATCAGATCCCATCTACCTAATCTCCATGCTGCCTGTGCACCTTGCATGCACCATGTCTTGTTATATTGTGGTATTCTAGAGATTAGACCATCTACATGTGTAACCATGGCTTGAAGGTGGCACATGTTAAGCAAGCAATTGAGAAAATCTGAATGCCTTTGAACTGACAAAGGCTCCATCTGCAAGGCCTGTTCACATAACGTCAGTACTTCCGCCCAATTTCCTGCTTTCTCATTTATTAGAAGTTGATCTTGCAGTTTTGATGTTTTTCTCAAGTTAGCCAAACCAGAGAGGCCATCAGGCTCATCTAAACCACTATAGATCTCCATCAAAAATGATATGTCTTCATCCCCAAAGGGATAATCTGAATCAGTGGAACTTGACTCCTCAGGCTTATTAAATCTGATTCTCACAGCAGCTGGATTGAATGAACCGTTCTTCTCTCGGACATGTGATTCAAAATACATCAGTGCACGAGCATGAGCCTGGCATGTGAAGGAGGCCTTAGCGAGAGTAACTTTTGGAATGGACGCTAATAGCTCAGATACATTGACCATAGCTTCACTTTCAACTTTAAGCCCGAGCACTTTCCTTGTGGCTGAAGAATTAGAAGTCTGAGAGAGAGCAGTTTCTTGTTTAAGATCATCAACCCATTGACCTAGATTATCAAGAAGAGTGAAAACAGCCTGTATGCATACTTCACTCTGTCCACCAGCAATTCCATGCACTGTAGTTCCACTGTGCCCTAAAGCTGCAGCGTTAAGAACAGATAAGATTTCCTCAGTTATGCTATGCCTTGCTTCGAGTGTTCCATGACAAACAACATTAAGTACTAAATACGGTAGCAAATAAGCAGCTGTTGGCATATCATGTCGTACTATTCCACGGCATGCACTGAAAATACTGGATCGTGAACCAGTTGTCTGAGTAGTAAGCTTCCTTATCCAAAAGAATATCCATCTCCGGAATGACATTGAAGGGCGATAAACAGGACCAGCAAATGTTGAATCACTTGCAACAGGAAGTTGAAACCTTGAAGTCAAACATGGTGCAATAATTTCCTTGACATAATTAGAAAATCGATCCCACAACTTTTGACCCCTTGTATTATTCTCATTCTGCAAGCCAACAGGCCTCTTCTCGTGTGAAACAGGAGCTTCAGTTGCAAGATTCTCGCTAAGTGATGCTTGGCAACCAGCTAACTTTAGAAGCTCTTGTATAGCCAATGCAGCTGAATCTTGGACAATTGTATCAGAAGCAGCTCTGAATGCCCTGGCAAGATGTTTGTGAATCAATTCAAAAATTAAGTCATCATCAGAGCATTCAATTTTAAAGCGTTCAGAAGATATTCCCTTAAATTTAGCTGGGTCTATTGCACCAAGTGCGCCTAAACAATCTCCACAGGCTAATTTCAACCGTTGGCCAACTGTTGTCCTTGACTCCTCTGCACAACCTCTAAGTAGTGATGAAATTAAGGAGCTTGTAACATCCAAATCCACAATAGAATCATCAGCAATAAGAGCGGTAACTTCCTCTCTTCTCAAATTCAACAGTTTGCTTAACTCACATGCCATCATATATCTTACATTTAGACTTTCATGATTAAGACCATCAACAGCATCTTGCAACTGATCGTGCAGAGATGTTGATCCCCTTGCCTCCTGTATGACTTTGTTCACTTCAGACAATGCTGGAAGACTAGGCAACAGAGGAAGCTCTCTAATCTGTTGCTTGAGTACAAGACGATTCTCAACAACTAGATCTTCAAGGATATGACCAATTTTATCTAAATGAACAGAAGGATTTTCTTTGCATTTCTCCAAACATGGAATAAATGCAGCTACAACCTGTGAGATTACATGTTTGGTGCTAGATGGTGACAGTTTAGCCAGCTGCTTGATAAAAAAATGTAAGACTGAGAGACCTTCAGCTTGAAGTGCTTCTTTATCAATAGCATAGATCAAAAGCACCATAATTTTGGGAACATGTGTACTGAGGTAAGGACCCATCATCTCAATCAACTTTTCAATGCGCTTCAAGGCTTGTTTCTGCAACCAGAGATCTTCAGAGTGAAGCATTTTACGGTCGATGCTATTTAAAAGACCAACAAAATGATTCTTTAGAAAGCTTGGAAGGTCATCAGAACTTGTCAATATTTTGGCTACTTCTTCAACCATCACAGGAATTCTAGAGGTCCTGAAACACAACAGAAGATTCAGAATAGAATAACAGGAACATTTTGGAATGATGAAACAATTATCTAACGACTACTATATAATATTACAATGTCAAAATGAATACCTCAGTTCAGTCTCATCCATATCTCCTTCACCAGAAAAGCATAAAAGTTCATCCAGAAGTGCTGGTAAAGCAGCAGCAAACAATTCTCTATTGTCAGATCCTGTCTGAACATGATAGAATTCCAAGACAGAGGATAGTTCCTCTCCATCCGCACGGAGGAGTGCAAAAGCAAGTACTTTAGGCAACCAATTGACTATTAATGGCACTACATCAATACTTAGATGGCTTGCCAATTCATGCAAAATAATTAGTGCTTGATCGTTATCCTTGTGTGAAATGACAAGCTTTGGCATGACAAAAGGGACAATTTTTGCAATCAGTTCTTCAACCTTTATCCCAAGAACAGCCTCTGCAAATTCTCTGATCATGGCAGGGCGATTCACAAGCCTTGAAGAGAAATATTCATATAATCCATCACGAATGTGAGGTATCTTGGAAAAGACAAGTTCCAATCCACCCTTGTGACAGAAATGTGGAGACTTATGTAAGAGTCTTAATGCAGTCGTTTTAACAATTTGATTACAACTATCAAGTTGATCAATGAATAAAATGAATGAGTAAAAGAACAGGGGCCTGTGTATGTCACTAGCATTCATAATTGTAGCAATTGACTCCAAAATAGTTACCAGAATGTCAGGATCCTCAGATACTGCCAAAGCATAATTAAGTTTATCCAAGAACCTTCTTTCTTTGGCATTGCTATTTCCCTCCAAGTCACTAAACAATATATCAAAAATATGATCTTCAATGAAGCAACTTATCTCCGTATGAAATGTATCTCTGATGCCCTTTGATTTGTGGAGAACTAGATAATCTATACACTCACTCCACTTTGACCTAGTCTTTAGCAAAATATCTTTGGTTGAGTGCCTCAAAATTCTTGGCAATAATTTGATGCATACATCATGGAACTCTTCCACCGAATCATCATATAAAAATTCAAAGAACTGAGCCTGAAATCTAACAAAACTATCATCACAATCAAAGTCTACTCTCTGCAAAATAGTCATAGATATGACATTATAAGGTTGCACTTTATTGTGCTTTCTTTTGTCACAACAGGGGCAGCAGAATCCACTCAGGAGGAGATCAGATGTGCAAATCTGTCTCTCATAATTATCTCCTAGAAATAACTTGCAAGGACTATCTTGTCCACCATGAGAGTTTGAAAACCCATATAAACACGATAAGTAACCAACAGAAACAAGGATGCTTCTTCTAATACGAGGACTAGTACGACCCACTGATCTGCAACATTAAACAATCAATAAAAAGTTTGAGATGCAATAAGATGATAGGCATAGTATTTATTAAATAAAAAAGATTTTTGATCGTCCACAGAATATGGGATTAATAATAATATGAATTAAATGATATTAAACAAACTTCTAGCAAAATAAGTTTGTGTTTCTGTAATCAATTTAAGGGTATGTTTATCATTGAAATCAAGCAATATCTTTCTCTATGTTTGCCCATGTTTGCTCAGCCTAGGAACAAATGTGTACTGGTTAAGAAATTTGCGGCCCACAACTTCAATCCATACTCCATAGTTAGGAAAACACCATCCTTTATCAAGAATCTTCTACCATTAATATCTGCAAAACTAAATCCATCTATTAGCTATTGGAACAAAGGTTAACTGCCTCCACCTTAAGTGATATATATATTAGGGAATTTGATAAAATGATGAGAAAATAGAGAACAAAATACTAAAGGACAGTGAAATAAATAACAACCAAAACCTTAATTCAAAGATGTCAAATGCAAGGACGTGTCATAGCTTAAATCCCAAACATTCTACGGCAAAAAAATATAGTTACAAGAAACATGACAGATTAAAGAAAAATTTTCAAAATTGAATAAGAGACAAACAATATGCAGAATATCATATACAATTTTGATGTGGATACCAACACAAGAAAACACCATAAAATTAATTTGGATGCAACATGTATATAGTCCCTTCTGATTGATAATAATAAATAGCACCCACAGCCTATTCATCATAGAATAAGTTTTCTGATTGATAGTAATAAATAGCACCCACGGCCTATTCATCATAGAACATTCTTTCTGATTGATAATAATAAATAGCACCCACTCCCTATTCATCATAGAGCATGCTTCTCTACTAATGAAATTCATGAGATACAAAGATAACATGTAGAGACAGAAAATTGATATACTTCAAAAGAAAGTAACAAGTGTTTCCATCGGGAAATGTCCATATATCAATTTAAAGCAGTAAATTTTTTTTTCTATTCAAGTAAAAGAGCATGCTTTGAAAAGTCATTAACAATCTGGATGTACCTAGATAACAATAACAGAGATGGTAGTATGTAAGACTTAGAAAAGCAACAGAAATAAGCAAGCATTAGGGATTTCAATGAATGTAAGTAAGCAGCATGTGTAGTGTGTGTCTAGTATACATCTACTCACTCAAGTTTTCTGAGCATTTTCTCAAAAAATATCTGACCAGAGCATAATACAATGACTGGCATTGATGTGACAGCTTCAATGCAAACTTCTTCATCTTCATCATGAATAGCCAAGTCCAGAACTTCTAAATCACTTTCATCCTTTAGTTTAGGACCAATCTTTGAGAAAACTTGTACACATAGACATTTAATTTTACCAACTTGACAAGCTTGTTGAATAATGGAATTATAAGTCCAAGGCAATTTCAACAACTCTAGAAGATCTATGTATTTTGGGTATATGCAGCTGCTTCTTTCAACGTCAGTCAAGAATTCATCATCCTGGAACAACTTTTCTCGTGACTCGAAATCTGAATCATTGTTGCAGAATTAAACAAGTTAGCGTTCAGAAATGCAGATAACTAAACTAGAATTAATAATCAAAGATTAAACTTGATATAAGACTTTGTTAATACAATGTTAGCTCAGATGATAATTACAGGAACATGACAAAGTCATCTCTTGAAGCATTAAAAATACAATTGTAACATCATATGAAACATGTTGCAGATATACTATCAAACAAAAAAACACAACTTAAAGATTAAAATGAATAAATTTGGATATAAAATAGCAAATAATAAGGCAAAAGATATTGCATAAAAGGTTGTTCAAGATGGTTGATGATCAGCCTAATGCCAGATGCTTAGGCAGTAGGCAAGGGGCCTAGGCAGCCATTGTTAAAATAATATTGAAATAGAAAATAGATGTTAAATTAAGAAAAAACTAATGTTAATTTTCATATTTAATAATTGCATCCCTAAAAATTTAACATGACAAATAAATAAGTCATAATTGATAATAAGCACTAACCATGTAACATCAAAAAAATTTACATTTCACATTATAACAAAAAAAAAGTAACAAAATAACAACATTTCACATAATAATAATGAATGAGAAATGAGACAAGAGAAGAGGGAGTTTACGCATATACCAACATAAAAAAAATGAATTGCAATAACTACAAAGCTTATTGTATGAGTTCAGGATTCAAACTTCAAATACTTGACATGCATTAACAAATTCTGTATCTTCTGGTAGCATGTTGCTATGTATCATGGGTATGGGTAAGTAATTTCTTGAACTTTCCAACAACTATCATATCCTCATCCACGACTTTAACATCGCCTGTTTTGTGTGTCAAACAAAAGAACAAATTAAGGTAAACTAAAACTTTTTGTGTGCCTAAATAAAAATGTGAACTGAACAAAAAGAACAGTAGTATTTCAGAATGAAGAAGGAACAATATATTCAACCTCAGAGTTTAAGGTTAAAAGAAAGGTGAGCAATGTGTATATTATTGTGTAATGTTGCATTGTTTCCACATTCCTTGAATTGACTTTTTATGGTTCTATATTTTCTCTCCTGTTTCGACCAGTTAATCCACAAAATAACAACATCCTCAAAATATGCTTTTAAAAATTTAACTAAAAATTGGCAAAAGGTGATTCAATAAATATGGTTAAAACTCAACAAAACAACCTCCTCAAAATAACAATAAAAGATGTTATTTGAGTGAACCAATGACCTGAAACAATGTCACCAGAAAGAAACTCTACAAACCTAGTTGGTAATTTCATACAATCCGGCAAAGAAAATGACAAAATGCTAGGTGGTGCACACCTTGAAGACACAATATGCTGTGAACAGCTTGTAAATAGGTTGGCAAAACAGATGCTAGTAAGCTTGAATCCTTTGCCTGTGCAGCAAACTAATTAGTTGAAAGTTAATAATGGAGAATGAATAAAAAATTCATAAGTATTATTCTGCAGTACATTATTCTGATATTCATTTACAAACCTGCTTGCATATCCAAGGAATCCAAGAAAGAATTTGATGGAAAATGCTAGAGGACAAACTGGAATGTGGGTGACCAGAAAAGGAAAGGCAAAGGAGACTAAGAGCTGTTATAGTGGTTTCTGGGTTTAGTGGAGAAGCTTTCAAATTAGCAGGTTTTGCAAATTCAAGAAACAAACAAATTGATCTGCACAGTTCATTTGCAAACTTTTTCTTCTGCTCAATATCCACACGAAAATTTGAGGTGTACTCTATGTTTGCTTCAGCAATCTTTTGACGCTTGCACTCAACAGTAGAGTTGATTTCCATTGATCTTTTGCTACTGATTTTTGGCAACATATATGACTTTAAATTAGTGACAGATGTGCTAGCATCAACTTCACCTTCTAGGGCATCACCGGGAATCAGTATAGTGATTGCTGCTTGGATACATTGAATCAAGGGTAGACAAGGTCTTTCCAAGCATAGCATCCTAACAAGAAGCCTAGGTTCCCAAATTTGTGGATGACAACTTTTAGCAATTCTTACATAGGCACTGCACATAGCAACCTGATGAAACCAAATGTCACTTAGCGAACCAAAAACAAATAGAAAAATAACAAAGTTAAATATAGATTGACCTGAAGTTCACAGCTCTCTGTGCTACATATGGATCTAGAGAAAACATCAATAATCTCACTAGCTGTAGATTCAATAATCTTATCTGGACAAGAAGAATGTAGCAGATGGAGGCAAGCACCCATACAAGAATCATATGTTGTGTTTCTGCAAAGAATTAGTGCATCAATAGAGAGTTGAACATAACAATTTTTAAAAGAAGTGTAGCAAGATGGTACTTGCAGCTATCTCAAACAAACAAGACAACAAGCTCTAGCAACAAACTTCTGGCATACAAAAATCAAGGCTTTCTTTATAGCGTAGATCATCATCAATAGTTGATGAGGAAGCTAGTTCAAGTTCTGCAAAAAACTCTCCTAGACTACTAAAGTACTAACCACATTAACATTTAACTAGTTGACACAGATTCAATGGCCATTAACATATTCTTGCAGATGTGATACTTTTTTTCTCAACTTCTTCTTCAATTACAGTACTAATCTCCTCCAAGTTTTTTTCCATTTGTTAACTATCAAATTTTTACAACCTCCATATAGAAAAGTTAAATAATCTTACAACCTAGCTTTGAGATTAATAGGAAGAGGGGTATTAAACTCTATGTCATGATCAAGCATGACTTCTGTATACCATTTTTAGACAAGAATGATTACCTTTCAACATAATTTGTGTAAATATTTATCAATTTGTTGCCACTTCTAAAAATAATAGCAAGTTGAAATAAAATCTCCAAAAGACCGAACAAAATATCAAACATAAAGTGCATACCTGAATGCCACAGACTTATTTTCATCAAGACACAGTATGCATGCTATTGAACGAATTACATTTTCAACAGGTATAATATCTGCATCGATCACCGTAGCTGTTATTCGTGCAAAGTCAAAACAAGCCTGTTTGCATAAAATCAAATCACCGTGGCATACAAAAATGCAAGTTCATCAGCATGTAAACAGCATGTTATTGAGAAATTAACTTCAGCGATGCCACATACCATATGCAGAGTCGCATCCCCGTAGCACAGTAAAGAACAGACTGAATAAGCAAAAGAAACATTAATAAGCCCTTCCACGTGGAGTGTTCCTTCCATCAGACACTTGTTAATAAGTCTAACTGTCCATGCAACAAATGATTGCCATCTCTTTTTGTCAGTGAGATCAATCAGTACACCCGGGCCATCCAGAGGTCGGCAACAAACTGGAATTTCACTAAACGTCGCAGGGCAGTCCAATATCAAAGAAAAGGACTCGCTGAAACACTTCAACAAAACTCTATCTGAGGTCGCTATTGATTTCTTTCCACAATTCGATGAAATGTACAAAACATCTATGAACAGAAGCCAGTTATAGAATAGAGAATTAAATTCTGCAGGAGAGAGGGGTCAAAACAGTAGATGGCAAAAATGTACCTTGAACAACATCCATGGTATCCAAAAAGAATTGGCGGTAGACTTCACGCTCTCCAGTTCGGAGGAGTGAGAGAAGAGAAGCGATGGTCTCGAAGATGACTCCGTGGCGGGAACTACAGAAATTGGTAAAAAAAAAGATTAGTTATTTGATGCTAATTAAAAATGTTTTCAGTAGGGTTAGAAATACAACCAGAAGGCAGGTTCTGCGATGAATGGAAAGACGCGGCCGACTACAGGAAGTACGGCAGCTGCCCGACCATGGAAGAAGACACCGGGGTAGTTGCGAGCTGTGTACGAGAGTAGTTTGAGAACAGCTGTGACCTCCCTCTCATTACCTGAGAGATACATGAATCACGATTTGGGAGAAAAAGGCAGAGAAAGGATGGAGTTCCGACGTACCTGTAGAAGAGGGGACGACATAGACGTGTAGAAGATTGGGCAGGACGGCGCGGAACTTTGACTCCACCGGGTCCTCGCCGTCGGAGGATGACGCGGCGACGGAGACAGAGGCGGCGATCCGCTCCCTCAGATCGTGGATGAGGCTGGAAATGTTGGCCATACCGACGGTGGAAGCGGAAGCGTCGGCACTGCGCCTTCTCCTCGCGATTTCGCCGTCTCCTCGCGCTCGATTCCTCCCAATTTCGCTCTAAACCCTCCTAAACCCTGAACTCGAGTTCAGAAATGGGAACAATTTGATCAGCCTCAGCGCGTCCATTGGGAATCGGCCGTTAGATACATCGTCGGGCCTTATTTGGGCCGTGTTCACAGTTTGATGTGGATGACGTGGCAGCGACTCCGGGTCCACCTTTGATACCTGAAATCTCGGCGTCATGCCACATCAGATAGGTTCGGCGACTTGAGTCGCTACCTAAATCGTAGTATAACACGAAGACGCGAAGGTCAGGGGCAACGATTCAATTGCACTCGCATCGTTCGTTGCATAAACCGGTATTAGCTCCTCTCTCGAGCCGAACGCTCATCCCCCTCGTCGCTCTAGGGCAAGAAATTGATTTGAAACCGCGAGAGAGAGAGATGTGAGCGATTGGGCGGCGATCGAGGCATTCGGTGAAAGCGAGAAAGCGTTGGGCAGGGAAGATGATGTCCCGGTCGAATCTACCTGAGCAGCTGAATGATTGGCCCCCCTCGGCCTTCTCCTCGTCGGTGTTCTCGCCCGCTTCCAGCTCCTCGTCCAGGTATTCCCGCATCGATTAGGGTTCCGTTCATCGCCTTCGCGCCCGCCCTTCTGATCTGTAATTCTTCACGAGCAATGGCATTTTCTTGGAACGTGTTAAAATTTCAACGAAGATGAATTTTTGGATTGAATGGACAAAATTGTAATGTTGGGATCATCGCTTACTTGAATTCCGTAGAACTTGCAATTTTACCTTGGGGTTGTACCTTTTTACTATAAAGATTACGATCATCGCTGTTTGAGTGATTCCTCCGTTAGTTGTGGAACACAATCAACATGATCGGCATGCAAGCCATGTGAGAAACCATATTGAATCTAGTTCTTCGCCTAGGTTAACTGAATTATGAGGTTTCTAGTCATAGCTTGATGGCTTGCTGGTAGATCAGGACAACTATTTCCTTCATGATAAGGAGGAGAGGGATTTCTATGGTTTTATCTACTTGAAAATAGAGGAAGGGAGGGGGAAATAAGTAAATGTTAAAACTAGCCCTTTGATTTTTCATGTCTTTTCTACACTTCTCCTCTTGTTCCTCTCTTCCTTTCACTTTTGATGGAACAAGTAGGGAAAGTAGCTCCAAAATATGGTTTTGTATCCTTGCTTCTATCAGCGTAGACAAGGTAATCCGATTGCTTTAGCTCCTTCCTCTCAAGAAGACTCGTCCTAAAGGAAGCTAACTATTTGGCACTGGAAGCTAATACAGTTTTCTTTACCCTTTTTTACTTTTGCATCTTTTTAGCTCTATGTTAGTTAAATTTCTTGCATTAATAAAGATATTAGCGGTTCTTTAATAAAGATATTGCTATTGTAGCATGGTTCTCTATGTATCGGAGTGTCTATGTTGTACTTCAGTTTTATTCTTCGACGAATATCAGACTTCTAATTCTGTACTTCATTGTATGAATTGCAGGGTAGATGTGGTTCTGGTGATGTGGGATATTCTTATGTTTGCTTGCCTTGTTTTCACTGGAGTTTCTCTATATTTCAGGTATTTGAAGTTTGCATTCTTTCTTCTACTTGTCACAATAGTTTTTCTTGTTTGCATGAAAATCACAAAGCAAGTGAGACAAAATAGGAAAAGTATGCGAAGGTTGCTCCTTCCTTTATCAATGTGACTAATACAAATGGATGAGATGTTTTTCAGCCATCCCTGCCGAAGTTTTGAGTGTTGAGATTTGTCGAAAATCCTGTGTCCTTAATTTCTATAGTTCAGTTGAAGACTTGTCTGTGTTTCTTTGTGATTAAAACTGGTCTGAACAATTATTCATAGCATAATTTTGGATGAAATTGCCAATATCTTTTCAATCTTTGAAACAAGTAGGCATTAGTTTTAGATATGTTGAGATGCCATTTTGCTCTGGCTTGTTCTTTCTTACTGGGCTAGTTATGTGTGAGACCTAGAAATAAGTGGATTCGACCATATTTTAAGCATACGATCAACTGTGTTTTCCTTGTTGGAATTAGCGGTGGAAAGGAAAGGAAAAGGAGGTGATGGTCCCTTCCCTCAGTTTACCTGAGTGGATAAGCTGAAAGATGAGTGGATTAGGGGACGAAGTAAGAGAATATGAGGACGTCGGTTTCTTCTCCTCTTCGTTCCATCTGCCTTCTCCTACTAAGTAAACAACATAGACAACAGGATTTTTCTCTCTTCTCCCTTTGCTCTCTTAAAAACTATGAATGTTTGGAATTATCATCCGTCATAAATGATTCCTTTGAGAGAGGGGGGTGTAGTTTGGTTTACTGGTTGGAGATTGATTGAGCAGGTCACATAGATCTTTGCTGAGTTGATTGTTTAGGCCATTTGAAGTGGGCAATCAAGATATAGTTCACAACACGTATGATTCACACAATGGTAGCGATTATAGTAAATCAATTACCTGTACTATAAATCCCAGCATAATCGACAGGAGTATATTGTTGGAACCATTCTGCTAGGAATCCTTTCTTCCTTCTCGATCTGTACCCCATGTCTCGGCACAAAAGATCGTTATACCATATGTTGATGGTGCTGATGCATGATCCCCGGAAGAACTCACGATCTGTTCTCGTTGTGTATTTCTCCAATTCCAGTATGTTCTTCTTAAAAAAATGCTGCCACTCCGACACGCTCTTCTCCATGGATGATACGCTCGGAAGCCTGAACTGGCCGTCCAAGAAATGGCTTATCCATTTTGATCTCATGTCCGCAGCATGAAGATCCGAGAAGCTCTCGGTGAACCCAACAACTGCCAGTTGGGGGATTCGCGGGTGGATACATTCCCTGCAGAAGAATCAGCTATTGAACTTGTGAATAGAAATCTGAATGAGATGGCTTGTGAACAGACCTATACAGAGGAGCCATGGTGGTTGACGAGCCGGCTACAATCTGTTGAAACCATTTGGATACGAATATGTTTCTGAGCTTCTGGTCGCCTTTGAATCCAGTGGCAAAGATCACTAGGTCCGAACGTACGACTTCGCCTTTGTCTATGACCAATCCATCCTTGCAAAAGGCGGAAGTGGTAGGTCTCTTCAAGGTAATGCTCCCTTCTTCCACTCTCTCGTAGAACTTTTCGGGCAGCATACCAATTACACAAGAAGAATACCCTTGGAAGAAGCTGTGATCAGGTACCATCCCATGTTTTTTCATCAGAGGCATGTTCCTTGTGAAGTGCCTTTCAGTGATTTTGTTGAACAACCATCTCTGAATCACATGGACAAAACTGATTAGAGTTCAAGATAATCAAGTCACAAGTTCTCTTACAGGCAGAATCACTATCCTATTCTCCCTTAGAACAATCAAAATTGGGTCAGCTTCTTATCTTCTCAATGTCAACAAGCATAAACAGAGACTTACCAGAGGCGCCAAGAAGGTGGCCAGCAGACTTAAGAAAACTCCTTCTCCAGGTTTGTGAACGAGAAGCTCGGCGAATCGCGTTCGGTAGAAATGACCGAAAAGCCAAAATTTCATGGCGGCAGGTTCATCAATAAACCAGCGTTTGGTTTGAAGAAGCATTGTGCAAGGTAAACCAACTCCTGAAGAAGTATTCAATTAGAACAAAGAAAAGGAGGAATTAAAGAGAAGGATTCAATTTATCCGGCCACCATTTGCATCTGCACACTCTGATGCGATCTCAAACGCTGTCTTCCCTGAGCCGACGACGGTGACTCGCTTTCCTCGCACGAGAGCGGCAGCGCCGGCGTCGTCCATGTTGGAGTAGTCCATCGAGTGCATAGTCATTCCATCGAACACCTGAGCTGCACCCCGTCGTGCAAAATTGGGGAAATTTGGGGCGTCGCTGAACCTCCCGATGCACAGGATCAAGAAATCCACCCGATAGATCTAGGGATTTGATGAGATTGGAATTCAATGGCAGAAATTGAAGAGAGGTATGAAATTGGGGATCTTACCTCGGTGGAAGGATCGCCCTTGTGCTGCACGGTGAGGTGCCACTCTCCCTTGCCGACGCCGCCGAATGCCTCGCCGTTGCCGGCCCAGAGGTCCCATGCGGCGATCTCCTCCTCGGACGTCCCGACGAGGTCGATCGATACCACACTGGCGTGGAACTTGATCCAGCGGAGCAGGTCGAAGTGGCGCGCGTAGGATTCGAGGTAGTTCTGGACCTGGTCGTGACGGGGGAAGATATCGGTGACGTCCGGCGGCCAGGGGAAATCGGAGAAGGCGAAGTCCAGAGCGGGGGACTGGAGCTTGGTGGAGGCAGGGGTGTGGGCCCAGAGGCCGCCGACGCCGTCCGAGGCCTCGAAGACGACGGGGCGGAAGCCACGCTCCGCCGCGTGCTTGCAGGCGGCGAGGCCGCTGATCCCCGCTCCGACGATGCCCACCCGCTTCTTCTCCATCGATCGCTCTCTCGCTCGGAGGCGGCGGAGAGAAGAGCGGACGTCTGCTGCAAGCGTTGACGGATATTCGAGGAAAATATTGTTCTTTGAAATCCGAAACCGCCGCCGCCGCCGATCTTGAGAACGCGCGGCCCGCCAGGAGAAATTTTTTATAACTGAAAAGGACAGTTTGTCCTTGACTCCTTGTGGAAAAATTATTTATTGTTTAAAAGATAAAAAAGAATGTCCTTTTTTATTAAACAAAACATACTTTTTATTTTATATTCACAGGGAGAGAGTTTAAAATTTCTAATTAAATTATATTATTAAGTTAAAAAAAATTAAAATAAATAAATTTTAGAAATTTACGGGTATAATCAGATATTTAAAAATTATATTTATAAAAATATTAATTTTTTATTAAAAAAAGAATATAATATTTTAAAAAAATTAAAAAATAGTTGATAAGAAATCTGAATGTTAGAAGTAAAATTTTAAAATTTTATTGCTTAAAAATTATAAATCAATTGGGAAACTTAAAACTTAGTGGTAAAAAATTAAGAAAAAAAATTATCATTTTACCTCTAGATTTATACTTTCTAATTAAATTATAATATTAAATTTTTAAAAAAATAAAATAAATAAATTTGAGATATTTATGGGTATAATTGGATATTTAGAATTTACATT
>JBBPFQ010000126.1:8945269-8962791 GCA_037974815.1 Kaempferia elegans | reverse complement strand
CAAAGCTTGTGTGCTTTGCTTGGGTTGACGAAATCTGAAGTAGTGAGCTTCAGATTAGTAGTCTTTGCTTGATCTTGCGTCCAGAGTTTGTGGCGAGGTTTCTCCACCCACAAGGAGCGACATCGATCTAGCCGGAAGTTTTCCGGGGACTCATCCACCGACGGATAGAGGGATTGTCCACCTCACGGACACAGGGAGTAGGAGCCTTATCTCCGAATCCTAGTCTACACATCGGTTTGTCTTTCTTTGTGTTTGTTAATTTTGTTTTAGATTTCCGCTGTGCAAACTAACACGTGTAGGAGGAAGACGACGATTTGGAGGTGACCGGCTATTCACCCTCCTTTAGCCGGTAGATTAGGTCCCAACAATCATCACTCAGATAAAGATGTACCAAGTATTACTATCAATATATAGAAACACAACTAGAGATAAATTTAATTCTATTCACCAAGGTAATACCTGAATTACCAACATATATGTTGGCCTGATTGAGCTCAGACACTATGGCCTTAATAGATAGGATCGAACTTACCCAATTATGGGCACCTGTTGGCTGCACGTCAGTAAACAAAATTAGTGTGATGATCAGGATTATGCCACCTCAACAGTGCTCATGGTTGTACAGTTAAGAGTACCTCCTCCGTGTTGGTTGGGATGGATTGACAGAGGCGTTAGGGGCGAACGAATCACCTTTTACCATATGTGGCAACCTCACATGTCTTAACCATCGTACCACCTTTTACCACATGGTTGTATAGTTAAGAGTTCTTTCGAGGTTGTACGATTATTAAGGTATGAAAGATTGTTATATGAGATATTGAGATGAAGCATCTTTTGACCGTATACCTTTCTTACTAATGGTGAGTAAATATTGATTTGTTTCCTCTGTATTAGCTAGAAACGGATGTGGATATGCTAAGTGAGCGATGTACAGTTACGATGTGTAAACTATCAAATTCGTGTCAGGCGAAAAACACTTGTATTAACAAAGGAAATCGTTACCAAAATTATATTCGCTAAATTAATTAATATTACACTATCTTTTTTACCTCTAAATTAATCCAACGCCGCTGCACTGCTCGATCGTCGGTGAAATGAAAATAACCCCCGTCGGATTCTACTGCCACCGCTGCTCCCTTCCCCGGCTCCGCCAGCTGCTGCCGCCGCCGCTTCCTGGAAGTGCGGGTCGTGCTGCAAGATCTTCTGCACTTCCCCGTACAGCCGCCGGTCAGTCGCCGCCACCGAGCCCACGGAGAACGACCGCCGCATGGGCCCGGAGATCGGGAGTGGAGGCCGTGCGCCGATGCTCCGGTGGCGCCGGAGCTGCCTCCTCCGCTCGACTTCCCGCTCATCATCTTTTACGTCGATCACCACGTCGTCGGAACGATTCCTCTGTTCAAATCCACTGCTCTGGACGAAAGCAGGGAGCTTGTCGACGGGGACAGGGGCGGCGGCGCCCGCCGCCGTGATGGTGGCCCGGCAGAGCGGGCAGTTGGCGTGGGAATGAAGCCACGTGTCGATGCAGTCCACGTGGAAGACGTGGAAGCAATCCGGCAGCAACCGGATGGTCTCCTCCTCTTGGAACTCGCCGAGGCAGACCGCGCAGTCGCGGGCGCCACCGCCGGCGCCGCTTTCCTTGCGGTACTGGAAGGTGGGGATTCGGCGTATTTCCGACGCCGCCAGGCCGCGAGCCCCCATCGACAGCATCAGGTAGTTGTCGCGGAGGCGGGGCCGCGAGCCGCCCAGGGCGTCGGGCCTCCGCCGGCAGAACCAGCAAGGGGCGCCGACGAAGTAGTAGGCGAGGAGGAGGATGGCGGCGGCTAGGATGCTGAGGATGGATAAAGTCAGCACGGGGAAGTTACCCGACGACGTAGGCGGCGGCGGCGGCGGCGGCGGCGGCGGTGGCTGTGGCGGCGGATAAAGCGGGTACGGGAACATGAACGGGAACGGGATGCGCGGTGAAATAATCGGCGGCTGCCGGAATCCGTTCCGTGACATGATACCGGAAAACGTGAAAATAGACGAAGAGGAGGAGCAGAGAGAGATGAATCACTGGAAGAGCACAAGGTTTAGCGCCATGATTAAAGAGACGAACCAAAGCAACGCTCAAGAGGAAGAAGAAGAAGGCGACGACCACGACTTCTTCTACGGGTCGGAAATTTAGTTGAACCGGAGGTTAGATTTGACTTAACCATCCCTACAGTTATATTTTTCAATTTGATAAATTGCTACCGTCACGGTTTTGAATGCGAAAATAATTGTTTACAATGCAGATAAAATTATATACATCCAATATAATTCAATTCTTCTCTAAATTTCAATTAATTTTATGCATCAAACAGTCCTTTTATAGGATAGAATCAGATTGAATTGGATTCGATCGGATCAGAGTTCAATTTTGATGTCCGATTCCACTGGTCATCTCTTGTGTTGTACTTTTCAGTTGGGCCAACTATTAGATTCTATTCTATTGATCATTCCTCTAGTTGTTCGTGACTAAATCAGGTGGAGTTCTCCCTATTGATCATCCTTTCAGTTGCATTTCAGAATTCAATTAGATCAGTTGGAGTTCACATTCGACATTTCCTTCAAGTCGCAGCTCTCTCGATCGGTTCGATTGGATCGAGTTCAGCTGTGATATTTTAACGAAATTTAAAGCTATGGTGTATTTTGGGAATAACAAGATTTAGAAGCATTTTTTTTCCGCCATTTTATTAAACCATATATGTAAAGTTTGATATTTTTGAAGATTCAAAACTGATTGATAGATTTATAGATTATTTCAAACCAAAATTAATATACAAAATCCTCTTATTAAAGTATTTATATCCTTAAATATTAATTTGATAACATATAAATTGAAAATAATACATTTTTGAATATATAAAGACTAAAAATTTTTTATCACAAACTCATTATAAAATTTAAAACAACGATACTCACGAATTAATACAACACTAATGAATTCTTAGGATTCTCTTTGTTAAAAAAAAATCAATTTAATTTTTTAAATAATCTGAAATACATTATTTTAAATTTGGAGTGATCAGAATTTTCTAGATTCAGTCAGTTTTGTTTGAAACTGACTGATGAACTCACAATAAAGAGGGATATTTCAAAAATATGATAAATAATCTGAATATTATGAAGGTAGAATACATAATATCGGTAATACCGAATCTTATGCAGTTCAGTTAAATATCGTTAAGAAAACAAAAAAGAAGGTAAAACCAATTCAATAGGTGTAAAATGAAAATTTTCTCATAAAAGGACTTGTTCAACGTTTTCATCTCTAAATTTATTCCTATTGAAAGAACAAAGGGCATTAGTCAAGTCCATGAAGTGGACTTTGTGTTCAGGGTCATGTCGACCAATCGTGTTTCTTCGTCTTATTTTGTATTTTTGTTCAATTCCTCCAATTGATACTCAAGTGTCCAAATGAGAAGAAAATTCTTAATGTAAAAAGTCTGCATATCAAAAGCACGCGATATCTTGATGGTCCCCTACGGAATCACAACAACAAATGAATGACCAAAACACTAACCGGAGGTTGATGGCGATCCTCTATGCAACCACACCAGAATTAAAAGGGGCTTTTTGGTGAATTCATCGATTGAAGTCCAACAACTTCACAAGGCCGAAACCCTAACCTGTGGCCAGTTCTAACAAGATCTTAAAACTGAAGATATAATCTTCGCGAATTAGTCAAAACTCGCAATCATCTAATACAGAAGATGAAGTCAACAGCTCAGTATGATATAGCAAACTGCAGTGATGCTAATTAATCAATAAGATTCAAATCTTCTCTTCGATATCGTTTTCGGTGGTTGTGGAATTTCCCCTAGTTATCACAAGTACAGCTTGAAATATAAATTCTTATCCCCACAATGGCATCATTAGTGATATAGAAAAGTTTTACCAGATCACTCTTCATTTTCGATCATCTTTCGAATGTCATCTACAGCCATCCATGCTTTATATCCAGCTATCACCTCGTTCTGAAGTTTAGAGTCCTTCCACAACTGTACAGATCGAAGTAATCAAACAGAAAAAAATTAAAATTGTATGTGACTTTAACAGAGAAAGGTTGCTAGTTATACCTGTATTGTCGGCATCTTCTGCTCGAGTTCCACGATTTGGCAAAATAAAAAAAAAGGAAAACCATTAGGAAAATTAATGGATTACACTACATTGATTGAGTAGTGGAGGTGCAAAAAACAATCTCTTTTCTGTGCAAAAAATGAATGTTTATGTACCTCTAGATGAAGAGATGATCAAAAACTAGCTAAAACAAGATTGAAAGCATAATGATCTCATAGGTGGAACATATTGAGAAACTACGACAGGTTTCTACCGTCATTCTGATAAATGCAACTCATAAGATGTCTGATAGCTTTTTGGACCGGTGGAATAAAAATTCGTATGGTCATTTATTGGATCAAATAAAAGTATAGGCTGAAATCTGGGTTTCAAATCTCGTCCTATTTCAGTTGACACGGGCAAAAATATCATTCGGCTTACTGCCCAACACACAAAACTCCTTCGAGACTCAAGGTGAGAGAAGAGCAATCTTTCAGGCCTTCCACGAGCTGCAACATGAAGCAAGGGCAACTTCTAGCCTTTGGCAACAGCAATAGGGTTTCACGATGAGCTTCTATAATGAAGTGACTCACAAGATATAGAGCTCAGCAATGAGTTGCAGGCCTCCTTGACCCACAATTAGATGCAGACGCTTCTTTCAAACTTCTACAAGCTGCAACAGGATGAAAGGGCTAAGCTTTCGTGGCTAGATGGCTCACAAGGCGAAAATGAGGATTTGTCTCAAACTGCGTCGATGTTTAATGAGGTAAGCCATCACCTACTCCTGCTCTTCCTTTTCTTCTTCATCATCTATTAGAGTTTGACATGAGTCTGATCTAGATTTTGCAAAGCAGCACCTTCCTCTTCCTAATTGGTGTCATTGGCATAGGTCAAACAACACCATAGTATATCGTTTTGGCCAGGGCTCAAACCCCAGCTCCAAATGATATTTCAAACTTTAGTTATGTATGGATCTAAAACAATAGGTAAGTCAATAAACCATATGTATTTTAATGCATGTTAATACCAGACAAGACAGTTAAGAGTTTGGATTCCTAACTTAAATATTGTCCCGCAAAGATTGAGATTACGGAAAACAGAGAGACTATTACAAATTGAACCCATTTGTCTTGGTACAGATGGAAGTTTGAATTCCTCATGTAACAATGGTATGATGAACAATATCATCTGGATAGGTGGCATGTTCCATCATCTGATGTATTATCGTTTTCACAATTTTGTTGCTAATGATGAAGGGTCTCACAACTTTTAGGAACAAACAATACGAGTCCTAAAATAGTCATTCCATGAGATTTCATGGACAGATATGTTTCAAACAAATCTGTTAGTAGTCTGTCCTCCCAACCACTTGGCATTAAGTAAGTTATGGCGGATTACAAACTGTTCAGCACTTTGAATTAATGATGATTAAACTTTAGCAAGACGACAAAGGTGAGGTGAACAAAGTCACAAACATCAGATCAGACAATTGATAACCATATTTGAAGCAAATAATATCAGAAAGAAGATGGGATAGGACAATGGAGGTAAAAGGCCTTACAGTAACTCCAGCACGATTTACAAGCCTTTGAGGAACTGCGTTGACATCAATGCTATAGAATCTTATGCTGCATCTCAAAACAACATATTACTTTACTTAAAGAACATAAAAATTCTATGAATTAGTCTAAAATTACAAAGGTGAATCTATTACAAGAAAATCAATTCCTGACCTTGGGTGATAATCAGCTGCCAGTCTTTCCAATTTGGGTTTCAAGTATATACATTTTCTGCACCAGCTTGCCAACCTTAATACAAAGATAGGTCAAAATTCTAAAATATCACTAATATGATTAGGTGCCATGAGGATGTTCCTACAGAATAACTTCATCTGAGAAGTTGGCCAACTGAGGACGTTTCATAGATGCATGTTGTTACATTTACATATGGAAAGGAACTTGTTCATTATTTGCATTAAATCAAATGCAACATTCAGATCAGTTGATACGTAGGTAATTTTAATCTATCAGATTTAAACATGCACAATCCAATGAAAATACAGTGATACAAACCCTATTACAAAGGGGCAATAGGAAGACCATTCAATAACTAATTAGTCATTTATTTTCAATTTCTATTAGAATATTTCTTGTAGACAAGCATCTGACTTAGTTTTGCCTAAATCAACAAACCAGTGGCTGATTGGTTCGATCATTCAAATTATATGCCACATTGATCCAACCTTTGTTGGGGTGTTAGGAGCGGCACAAAAAAAATAGTTATCAGTCATAGCTGTCATGGGTTCTTGACATGCATACCCAAAGTTAGTGCACTAAAGGCCAACACAAACCACCATCATTAACTTCATTTTTAAAACCATCTGTCTCAATTCCCACAACAATATTTTCCAACCCAAGCAAAGGCAGTTCAAACAAACCTCTGTTTGGAATCCTAGTGTAGTCAAATCACCAAAAGAACACATCATCAAACAAAGTATCTACATTAATGGGCAAAGGCACTGCAATCATCACAGCAAGGTTGAAGTCATCCCATCTAGTGACCTCGTCCTCATTCATTACCTCCACCTACAGATCTACACCAGTGTGCCATAGCCTTCCCAACTATGTCACCTTGACTCAATCACCTTCAACAGGCACTCCTACACTTGATGAAGACTCGAGCACATTCTCCTAGCCTTACCTGACTTGAGAAGTCTCAAGCGATCTGCAAGAACCAGTTTTATGCAAGCTAGCACATAAATTGAAGCATGAGAGGAATAGAAGAATAGGGGAAATGGGAGAATTTTGACAAGGTTTTAGAGAAATTTACTGAATAACTCAGTTCATATCTGTTCAAATTGTTTTTAAGGACAACAAAATGATATGATCCAGCTTTGGAACAGGTCAATATGATGACCCATTGAACAATGAACTAGTAGTTTGTTCTATTTTCTCTGTTAGAAAAAAGTTTGATTTCCTCCGGCAAGTTATCTCTCTTGGTCTTTTGTTGTGACACAATCTAATATATATTAGTCATGTGGCTTTTGGAACCTGCTTTGTAGTGTTGTAAGAATGTTCACATGTGTGTGTGCGGCTGTGCGCGCGCGCGAACAGTAGTGAGCTCGGTTCATTAATATTCATGAATAAAGCTCTTCAGGTATTGGTCCTCTATTTTTAGTAAGTTTTAAAGACAATCTTGTCATAATGAAAGCTGGAGCTCACTTTTTAATAAATAAAATTTACCACATTTGTTGCTAAATAAGATAATCAAACAAGTTTTAACACAATCAGGCTCGACTCAGCTTGTTACAACACTACTACTCTCCACTAGCATATCACCCATATCTTTCTTTCCTTATTCAGTTGTTCTCCCTTACTATGGGATTTGAAGCCCTAACATATTTGAACAAACATTAATATGCACCTTAGAACCCAAGTGGTGAAAGGGGGAAAATGATACAAGGACCAAAATTTCAACCTCTAAAATACTACATAGTTGTTGGCTTCCGAGCTGGTTGTTTAGTTCTAAATGAAATAGACAAGGTAAATATTTATTGGAAACATGTAAAACTCATTTATCATCCAATTTGGGATCCTCATTTCAGTCAATCAACTATAGAAGCCTGTAGTCAAGTAGGTGCCAATTTTTCCCATTCTTTCAGCATTGAATGCCATTGATTAGGAGAACACTGAAACTGAACTCAGAAGCTCTTTAGGATCCATTACCATACCATATTCTAAAAGAACACTATGAATAATGGAATATGAAGAACAGATTCCGTGTGATCCACTTGTGCTATCTAATCTTTGGGTGATATGTGAGCATAGAATTCCAACTAACTAACAACAATTTTTCCCCTTGGCCGAAACGATAACCCTAGTTTGACCAGCAGCTTAACAAACGTAACCAAAGAATCAAATCAAACTAGGGTTCTTGACAGAAAAGCCGAGCAGACATTAAACATACCAACTCACAAGTTGGGATCAAGATGAGGAGGCATTGAAAGGAAAAGTAGCGAACCATAGAATAATGACCCGAAGCTCGAGTCGATGTGCTTCGGCGATGATCCGATTGAACTGCTCCTCGTTGGCGATAGGCTCAAGTGGGACGGAGGTAGGCGACTCATTCTCTTCCCTCAAGGGCACAACCTCCTCCTCACTCCACGAGGCAGTGCCTCTGGTGACGCAAGCAGAAACGGCCCCGCTGTGCGGCCTGATCGAGGAAGTCGAGAAGGAGGGGCTTTTGCGGTCGAGGCGGAGAAGGAGAAGAGGAGACCTCCGTACGTGGTGGTGGTCCGGCGGAGAAGGAGGGCAGTGGAGACGGCGAGGGGCGGTGCCGGGGACGAGGACGGCGGAGATTTCCATGGAAAAAACAGCGGACGAATTTGGCCGTTTAATCCTCCGTTGGTAGATATTCCGGAGGTTTAAATGTTTACCATGTAAATGTTGTGTGTGTATATATAGAAAAATCTTAGGAGGCGATTGATATATATTTGGGAATCGGAATGGTAATGAGTTTTATTGAGAGGGTAATAGATTTAGTGATAACCTAGGGGGTGTGTGTTATGAAATTGGGGGTATGAAACTCATACATGGGTTCTTATTCTCGTCTACCAAGCATCAAGAATAGGAATGAAACAGATTTCATTCTCATTCCAGTCTCCTAAACCCGCTTACCAATCACCCCCTTAGTCTTCGCACACTTATATGCATAATTGTGGATGACAAGTGATGTGGCAATCTGACATAGAAATAACTTAATATTTGTAATCTTTCTCTCCTTTATTTTCGTATACAGTCTCTCTCCTATATGTACAGTAGAGTTGTTCTTTAAAAAATAACTCCACAGAAAGAAAAATAGCTCCCGCGGAGCTATTCTTTAGAACATCTCTGCGGAAAGAAAAACAACTCTCTCGTGGATCTATTCTTTAAATAACAGTTATGCAAGAGTTATTTTTTCAAAAACAGCTCCATTATGGAGTTGTTCTTGGAAGAACAACTCCCTCGTGGAGATATTGTTTAAAAAACAATTATGCAAGAGCTGTTTTTTCAAAAACAGCTCCATTATGGAATTGTTCTTGGAAGAATAGCTCCCTCGCGGAGTTGTTCTTGGAAGAACAGTTATGCAGGAGTTGTTCTTTCAAAAACAACTCCACCATGAAGCTGTTTTTGAAAAAACAGCTCCGCGAGGAAGTTATTTTTTTTCTCCGTGGAACTGTCCTTTAAAGAACAACTTCGTCGTGGAGCTGTTTTTCCAAAAACAGCTCTACCGTGCATGCAAAAAATATAAGAGAGAGGGATTAAAAAAATTGAGTTATTGCTGCGTCAGAATGTCACATCGCCTGTCACCCACAATCGTGCATATAAGTGTGTGCAGACTAATATATATATATATATTACCTTGGGCGATGCGCATGTGTGATGTCCATGGGCAACCATCACAGCTAAAGACGCTTTCGTATATAAAAGACACCTTCCGTGAGATGGTCGCCTATGGGCAACCCGCGTACGCGTCGCCCAGGATAAAACTCCTCATTTATATGGTACTAGATTTCCTTTTTTTTTCTTTTACAATTCAATATTCAACCTTACTACAATACTGTCAGAGGAAGGCTGACAGATGGGTCATTAAAAGATTAACAAGCTTTGGCCCAGTTCCATATACTGAGCATCCCTAGCCAAATCACAACAATATACAACCCAAGAACATCATGTAGCCCAACAATCTTCTACAACAGGACATGGGACCCAAAGATCTCTGATCCAATTCCATGAAGCCCAAGAAATTACCAAGAAACTGATTCCACTCCATCATTGGATTCCATTAGCAAACATAACATAGCCAACATGATGAAACTGTAGGGGCCTCCACTACTCTCAGTGGAATCACTAATTGTCCTTTTTCACTACCTTTACATCTCCACTACCCCTGAATAGACATCATTCTTCTCTACTTTACCACTATTTCTTCTCAACCTCATCCTCAACGAATCTTTTCCGGCAATGCCTCCTTTCACGCACTCAAGAGATGGATATGTGCCCTCTCCTAGAAGGCACATGACTCTATCCTCTTCTCCTTTTCCTATAAAAAGTCTCTTCCACCATTTTCTCACCAAGCCTTCTCGAAAAGAAACAAGTAAGCGAGCGTCAAATATTCCTAGAGTTTTTCCGTCTGTAAGTCTTAGTCATTTTTTTCGTTGCATGTTATTGTAAGTAAGAAGAGTCTATAATTATTTATTAGTCTTCCGTTTGTTTGTAATCTCTTGCCTATATGTAAGTTTGAAAATTATATGTGGTTTTAATTTGAAAGAACATTACTGAGTGACATATTTCTTATGTTTTCGATTTTTTTCTTTCCTCAGTCCTTATGTAAGTACCCTTGAGCGAACAGTAACTGTATGAAATTGCTTACGTAAAAGCGGTGTAGACTCTCTAAGGTTTGAGGGACACTCTCTCGCATACCACTTGAGCTGTCGGGTTGCAAGGATATTCTCTTTATAGGTGAGGTTAAACTGGAAAGAAAGAAAACATAAACCTAAAATATATTTCACTTAATTACTGTTTACAATTAATATTCACTCACAGTCAAGGTTCACAATTACTGTTTACACAGCAAAAGTTTCTTGTAATTAGTGTTCACACAGAAAAAGTATGTATATATATAAAAATAAAAGTAGGGGTGTAGTCGTAATATTTTAAAACTATTGAAACTTTTTGCAAAAGTGACCCTAACCCTAAATCTCGTTTAATTCCCACCTTTTCCCACGCTCACGTCGTCGCGCCGCCTTTATCGCCGTCGACGTTGCTACTCCTCACGTTGCCGCCGCCGCCGCCGCCGTCGCTGTCTTCACAGCTACCACGAGCCCAAAGACGAGAGCATCGCATCGTCTTCCTCGGGCCAAAATCGCCTCCGTTCTCCTGGAGTCGGACTATTTGCGATGACTCGCATTGGTCGGGTTTTCCGGATCGTCTCCGCTGCCCCTGGCCCTGCTCTCCTCTTCTTCATTTCTCGTTACTCTTCCTCCTCAGCTCGAGCAACCGCGCGTCTGCTCCGTGTCGGCGACGTGCTCAGGGAGTCTAGGCGGTTCTCTGAGTCGGATGTGGCACGCTTCTCCGAGCTCAGTGGCGACCACAACCCCATCCACCTGGACGACGGCTTTGCACGAGATATCGGCTGCTTCGACCGCGGCCGCGTCGTCCACGGAATGCTCGTCGCCTCGCTATTCTCTTCCGTCATCGCTTCGCATGTCGTACGTCCTCCGACTCTTTTCTTCGTATTCTCAAAACTAATTTTCCTTAGGTAAATTTGTCTGAAATATGAAGGATTAATCTGATTGATAAATAATGGTTCTTTTCTTATAAAGTTTATCGAGCATATGAAGGGGACGAATGACTGAACGATCTGCAGTAAAATTACTTGATGAAAAGTGTGAGCATTATTAACTATAAAGAGGCAAATTTAGGATATATATTAGCACAAAGAAGAAAAAAAACAATGCCATAGCCACTGAATCAGTTGGATTCCAATGATCAACATATTATTGTTAGGATTCCAGCTACCCTTTGGAACAACATTGCTCCTAGTGGTGAGAAGAGGCTGCGTGAGAGAGGGACACTTTGAGACAGCGTGGATAAAACCTCAAGGTGGATTACTTGATGATCATAAGGAAAAATGGAAGTGAGATAAGAAGGAACTCAATCTTTCACCTTGTATATCAAATCTATCTTTCCAAATCCATTCCAGCGGCAATGCTCATCATTTAGAGGAAAAATCCCTCCTGGTCCACATTGGGATCATCAATTACGAGCATTATATAGGATCATGGAGGCAAAGAGATCTTTCTGCCCATTTGACTACTTTTTCTTTCATTGTCATACATATTTGAGAGGAAGCAAAATTTGTCCAAATCCCTTTACATAATCATCCGTGAACTCCATTCTATCTATAATCTGTTACATAGTTAGTAAAGGTGCTCGCCTGGCTACTCCTAAGTGCAAGGCGCAGCGCATATACTCTTTTGAGCGCCTCACGTTTTAAATAACTATGATTCGTTATAGTGATGGACTGTTATGGGCATCTAGGCCTTCCCTTTCCATGGAATGGGAATCTATCCGCCTGAATAATCATTGTCCAAACCATGACAATTTTTACTTCATCAAGACTTTCTACCCAACTAATGTTGCGACATAGTTATAAAATTTCGGTACACATAAGTGTTTTTTTACATTATTAATAATCTTGATAGTGCAGGCCTATTTATTAACTCTTTACTCTTTCCATCAGTAAACAGGATAACTTAGCTTGCTTCAGTGAAGCCACAATCTCCTCCTTTCAACTACTATAAGATCTATTAGCAAGATTTGGAACTACAAATTTTTTATTCCTCAATTTGTGATACTCTTCGGAACTTGGTGCTGAAAATCATGTTATATATATGTGTGTCTATATATATATTGCTTAGGTTATATTGTCTAGCATAGGGCTCAATAGAGGGATAAAATTTGTAAAGCCAACCTTATATAGATGAAAGTTAATGCATAATAACCATGCTGGATAAATTTTTAGCAAGAAAAATACGAGGATTGTCAAGTCTAATGAGTGATGACAAGGCTTATGATAAACTTATTAACTCCATCAGCATTACCTTTTGATTACCACCGAGAAGTTAAAATATGCAACAACTAAAATTTAAACTTCAAATAATGGTGAAAGAATAAGATCTTCAAAACTTGACACTACTTAGCTGTGTCGATAGAATGACAATGGTACATCAGCATAGTGCTGGAGGAAGTTTGCTCCATATTGGCATTTACTTCTTGATTTAATATCAGTTACACAACATCATAATTGAATCTACTTGATGCTTTAAAAAGTTGTCTAGGCAGTCATATTTGCAACTGCCTATGTGGAGATCAGGGGACCAGATCCCATATGACATGTGTGGTTAGCTTCATTATGCACGATCAAGCAATCTATCAGTTTGCGTACGCTGAGACTCAGAAAATTGAGACTGCAGTTGATTCTAATCAGTTTGGTGCAACCAATCAAATAAAAAAGTTATGCTAGCCTCTTCTAGAACAATAAGAACTTATGTGATTTTTTCTTCTCTAGGGTAATTATCAATCTGGAACTCCAAAATTTTGTTTTTCATAGTGCCAAGCAAAATTAAATTAACAAATTAGGAGAAAAACTAGTGGCATCACGCATGTCAAGCAATATAACAGTCTGTTAACTTCAACCAGATTCAAATTGAATTGTAAATAGTTTCAGTAAATCGATTCCTCTCCATATGAGATACATAAAAGTCATAACAGTACGTGGAACATACACTGACAGGATCAAACAGATTAAAGTTCCTTATGTAACCAAATACGTCCAGATTTCTTGAACATATATAAGTTGGCTTAAAATACAGCAGAAGAAACAAGTAAACCAACATCCCCCTCTCTATCCCATTATATTATTCATTGTTCTGAATGAATTTGTCCAAGTCCTTACAGATTAAGAAATGGTTTTACAGTTTGATTCACCTATGCCATGGTTTATTTATTGCAGTCACATCTTCTCTGATTGAGAACATTTATCAGAACTTTTCATACAGGAGTTATGCTGGCTAGCTGCTGAAACAGCAACCACCCCCCCACCCCCCCCAACACCAACCCACCCCCCAAAACCCAAAAAAAATTTGTTATTGGAGTCTCAATCACAAATAAATGATGTTGGCTACCTTTGTTGGGAGAATGTTAAGGAATTTGCCATCTCGAGTTCATCTTTACTTTCATTGGAACAGTAGTTGATGGTCTCTCTTTCATTCATACATGAATAAACAATTTATTCACTTTAGATTTATATGGTTGTGCAGTTTGTTTAAGAAACCTATTCTGGAATTTTGTGGTATTTCAAATTTTCAATAGAGCTCTGTTTGGTTTAGAGTTATTATGTTCCTCAATTTGTTATGACTTCTTTGATGTAGTAGGATAACTTAAAGTAAATGAGGGCATGATGGGATCTATGCCCAAAAATCTTACAATCACATAACTCTACATTTTTCTGATGATATCAACAGTAATCTATGAAAAATTCTGCAATTGTTTTTCTTAGTAGTTTTGATAGGATTTATTGCATAAATAATTTTTTGAAAATTTAGATGCCAAATAAGACATAAAGCAATAGTTCCACAGTCATCACTAACAAACCACGTATTTTGAGTAAAGTGAAACTAGACACTTTAAACATAGTAATACTTTGAATATCCCAATTCCAACCTCCCCTTGCTTCTTTGTTAAATAGAAAGAACAAATATGCTTGTCCAATATAACAAATATGCAAATTGACCTGCCAAATGAATTCAAAATATTCATACCGGTTGACATGCATAAAATGTGGATATTGTGTCCTCCATATTTCAAATAACGAATACTTGGGGTGAAAAACCTGTGTGAATCAGAAAAATAAATTGTAAATGCTATGTAATTATATTATGAAAAACAAGATGTTTCCATCAAAATTGCTACATCACATTGTATTTGTATGAAGTCCGTGCATGGACAAGCATAACCTTATGATATGATAACTTGATTCTATGTAGTTATATATTTACATGCTCTACAATGAAAAGATAGCATGATCGTATGCAAGAAAGTAGAGAAATTATGCCGTAGAATTGAATCAAAAGGGAAGCTTAGAACAAGTTGAATTGATTGAATTGGAAGGTGTAAGAGCTAGAGAGACAAATGGAGTAGGATCCACATAGTTAATCGCAAATCCAGAACAAGGCTTACATGGATTCGTCATCAGGATGAGCAATAACCAGGAGGACATTCCTTCTCTTTCCATAACCTACCAGAGAGAGAAAGTGTATCAGAGAGACAAATTGAAAGATTTTGCATTTGAATCAGGTAAGAAAAAGCAGATCAATCTAGGCAGAACTCACCAGGATGGAGGAATCCAGGATGTGGTGGCACACAAGAAGAGGAAGACAAAATTCTTGCCAGAGAAATGACCCAAAACGAGATCACTGCCGCAACAGCAGCCAATAACCAAGACATCCTTTGATGGAAATTGAATATTGCAGAGATCTAGAAGGGAGGCAAAGCTTTAAAACCTGTAACTAGTTGTCAAAGCAGTTGAGTTAGGGCACAGAGCTCAATCATGTCAAGCATAATAAATTTATAGCACTATGGAGCTAATCAAGAGTTTAAGTTAACTGCCAAGGCCAGGTAGTTGCAAGTCGGTTTATAAAATCGCAATCCGGATCGTAGGATTGATTCTACACTATCCGGAAGTACGAAATCGATCCGGATCGATTGGGATCAGTTTTTGTGGTGGAATCGGAACGGAATCGTATAAGATCGGTGGAAACGATTCTCCTCAGATGGACAGCATACTCTTAGGCGGAATCGTCGGTGGGCAGCGACAGCGGCGGAGGAGGCGGCTGCTTGCGAAGGGGACGCGGGAACTTGGGCGGTGCTAGTTCTCGCGGCAGGGAGTGTCTCCGACGGCCGGTGGAGGTTCTCCGACTGCTCGTGATGGACGGCGTCGACCGGCGGGTGGCGGCGACAGAGATGCGCGAGCGCGGGTGAGGGAGGTGAAGGGATCGGCACAGTGAGTTAAAAATAAAAGGATCGAGAATTAGGATTTAGAACATTTATTAATTTAATCAATTTTTAACTTAAATAAGATAAATTAAATAGGCTTAACCAATTACCTCGTTAAAATATATATTATTTATTTATTTGTTTTAAATTTTAAAAAGTATAAATAAATTATAGTTATTTAGTATATATATTATTATCCTATTATTATTATTATATTTATTCTAATTTTTTAAAATAAAATATGAAATTAATTTACTTTTCATTGATAATTTTTCATCCTATTAAATACTAAATTAAATTTTAAAAATTTTTAATAGGATCATCCAATTTTCGACTAATCCAATTCTGATCGTAAATCGATATTACATAGGATTATAATCTTACAACTATGATTGCAACAATAAGTACAACTTAAACTCAACATCATTAAATATGAGTACAATCAAACCTAAATCAAGCTAAACTAAAACGTTCATTCTTCAATTTTTTTACTTGCAGAAATAAAAATGAAAAATAAATTAATAATAAATTAGAATGGTAATAAATTTAACCATTCTATTATTTAGTTTATAAGTTTATTATCTTTTTTTAATTAAAATTAGATTTTCTTTTTTTTAGTTCTCTTAACCCTTTTATTCTCTTGTGATTGTTTATTTGGAGACTTCCCTTTATATATATATATATATATATATATATATACAGTCCTGATATAACGCGCGCCTTATTCTCCGCTCCTGTACGCGATAAAGGACGTGGCGATCTGCGTCATCAAAATTTTATAGCCTCGTCGATTCCTTTCTGTCATCTAAAAACCTAACTTTTCCTCCTCTTCTGCGACTCTTCCCGCGACAGCTCCTCGTCGCCTCGCCTCCTCTTCGCCTCGCCTCCTCCTCGCCGATATCGTTCCTCACTAGGTTTCCTCTCGACTTTTCCTCCTCTCCTGCGACTCTTCCCGCGACAGCTCCTCCTCGCCTCGCCTCCTCTTCGCCTCGCCTCCTCCTCGCCGATACCGTTCCTCACCTTAGCCGACCCGTCGCTGCAACGCAGTGCCTGCCGTCGTCCCTCTCCGTGAGATCCCCTTCCTAATTTTGCTATTTTCATTTGTTTTCTCCCTTCTCGCCTCGTCGTTCCTGAGCCCCCCACCAACATTAGCTTCGTGGTGATGCAGGCAATGGGCGATTTCTTAATGGCTACTGGTTCTAGAAGCGAGTGATTCCTGGCACAGACACATCTCGTGACCCATCTTTGCCAAGAGGAGAGGAGAGGATGATGAAGTCAATTCTGTTTTTATTTCTTCTAGCTATTTGCTATTTGCCTCCCTAATTTTGACTGTGTATATCATTTTTCCCCCCTTTTTGAGTGTTCTTTTCTTCTCCTATGCTCCTTAACTGTTTGTTGTCTCCTGAAAATTGTTCCTTTGTATTCTTTTTTATGTTTATTGCTTCTGAGTTTTGAACGATGATGTTTCCTTTGTATCCTTTGTATGGTGATGCAGGCAATGGCCCAGGTTGGAGGCTTAGTCGTGTTGCAGACTGAAGTGGGCGGCTCTCGTGATAATGTCTTCTTTGCTGGAATTGACAAAGTGAGATTCCGGAAGCCTGTCATTGCAGGGGACACCTTGTCATGAGAATGACCCTGGTCAAGTTGCACAAACGCTTCGGAATCGCAAAGTCTTTTTCTGTCTATCCTCCAATGTGGTCTTGGACAGTTCTTCAAGAGCAAGGAAATCAGTGATTTCCTCATATATAATTCCAAGAATGTGACCTTGACGCTGTATTCAGCATTTTGACTCTCCAATGTATCAAAAATTTGTTTTACAGCTCTAGTAATGACTCCTGCATCTGC
>JBBPFQ010000126.1:8897985-8908629 GCA_037974815.1 Kaempferia elegans | reverse complement strand
GTGGTTGTGCATAGTAAAATTCCCTTATATATATATATATATAATTCATGTTTTTTGGCTGTGACGCTGTGTTATTCCCTCATGCTTCAGTTATTTCATCAAGATCTTCTCTGGAAATATTATGTTCATTTTCCTTGATTGCGCTATTTGATACGCAGATTGTGTCAAAGGATCTGTCAGATCCCGTGCGATGCCACAAAGATCTTGATAAAGATGCAGCTCCACATTTTCACAAGGCTGTTAAATTCTATGATAATTTAGCCAAACAACTGGTTCGCCAGGGCCACGTATTGGACCTATTTGCCTCTGCCCTTGATCAGGTCTGAGTCACATGGTTCCCACTTTTTTTGTATTGTAGTAATTGTTCTGCCTCAGCTAATAAACTTCTCTGGTTGTAGTTGTTATAATGGCTAAATTCAGATAAGATTTTTAGCTGTGGTCATAGATTTGATTTTGCTTTCACTATTCAAACATATATACAGGTTGGAGTTGCAGAGATGAAAGTAGCAGTCGAAAGGACTGGCGGGCTTGTTGTTCTTGCAGAAAGTTTTGGCCATCCAGTTTTCAAAGACTCATTCAAGCAAATTTTTGAAGATGGAGAGCAGTCTCTTGGCCTTTCTTTTAAGTAATTTTCTTGCATTTTTGCAGTCTTGTGTGACTGTTCTGTACTTAGGTTAACAGAAAATTTATATTATAATACAACCTGCCATATGTACTAACGAAATCTCATGTAGTAATTATGTGTAAGGTTTACTAAAGAAGCTAAAATAACAACACTTCAAATAAATTAAAAATGATGGACAATTGGTTAGAATGATATAAATATGTTCAAAGACGACCAGATATATTATCTTCTATGACATATCAATCATGATTTGGAAATTGACATTAGTTGATATTGATGGGAAAGTAACATAGAGTACTCATGGAATCATTCTTTTAACATTCCAGTGGAACTGGTTCTCAATTATTAATGGAATCTACTGGTTGTTTGTAAATTATTTTATATTTTTAGCCCATACAAGTTTATTCTATTAGCTCTGTGGAATCTTAAGTGTAGTAAGTTATTTAAATCCGGCACAGACTAGGTGGAAACTATTCAAGAGATGCCAAATATTCTTAGCTAATGGACAATATTCTCACTAATTTTTTCCTGTTTTGTCCTCATTACTGATGCACCACTTTTAATATGCTGTCATCCTCATTATCTTCTCTTTAGCTTCTATTTCCTATACTGTTAATTCATACGATTACATGTTCCCTGTAGTGGCACACTTGAGATCAACTGCTCAAAGGATATCAAAATTCAGGGGATTATTGGACCATGTACTTCTCTAGAGAAGGTTGTTGTAATTCTCAATGTTATTTATCAGCACAAGATATATAATTAACATTCTCAAATTTTCAAATTGATTCCTAACTTTGTAACATTTGCAGAAGGGAGCTCTTTGTGCTGATACAGTTGTAGGTCAAGGAAACACAACTTCATGGAAGATGTGTGGCCTTGATAGGAGCACTTGTTTAACAGTATTCTTTGATATTTCAACTACTGAACGGTCAAACCAATCTGGAATTTCCAATCCACAATTATATATACAGTTTTTGACAAAGTACAGTGTCTTGTATTTTTTTGTTCATTTACAATGCCATAAGTTGATGTTGCGATCTAAAAATCCGATGAGGTATCCTTGCAGTTACCAGGGCCCAGAAGGTCAAATGAGGTTACGTGTTACAACTGTTACCAGAAAATGGGCTGATAGTTCTAACACGGAGGTTAGTCAAAATCCAGAAAACTGTTTGCATATATGTTTGAAAATCCTTACTTTCTAAAGTTTGATTTAAAATTGTTATGAAGTGATCATCTAGTTATTTCCATCTTATTAATTTGTGAATGTAACTTTTTGTCAGAAAATAAGTTGATATAAAGTACAAATCCCCTTAAACCACTATCATCAAAGTGAATATAGAATATAGTTGCAAAAAGAGACTCTTGCTGCAACTCCTTATTCCTCACTGTTAGTTTATATCTAGTTGCTTGATTTTTTAATGCTGCCTTGTACAGGAATTGGTTCAAGGATTTGACCAGGAAACAGCTGCAGTTATTTTGGCAAGATTCATCTCCTTGAAAATGGAAATGGAGGTAAGATACAGAAATTTTAGATATGCAACCAAATGTTTATAACATGATATTTATTTGTTTTATTGTTTGTCACAGTATACCGTGGTACTTATAGTTCACAGTTCAATGAGAACATCAATATGACTATACAAGGATATTTGTTTTTCAACTAATTGTAATCAATGTAGTTTTCCACCTTTCACTATCCAGGAATAATCACATTGTACATGCTCCCTTTCTATGAATTGAGAGTTTGAGATTATCTTGTCGCCTATAAATTTTTCCTATGTTCAACTTATTAGATGGGTCTCTTTCGTATTTTCTTTAAGCAGCTAAATTTAAAAACTAGGTGATGCGTAGCATTTACTGTAAGAATCTGATCTCTTCAATATTCAGGAAGGATTTGATGCAACAAGATGGTTGGATAGATCTCTTATCCGCCTTTGCTCAAGATTTGGTGATTATCGAAGGGAGGACCCTGCTTCTTTTACATTGAATCCAAATTTCTCAATACTTCCACAGTTCATGTTCAACCTGAGGCGCTCACAATTTGTACAGGTATCTGGATTACTTACAATATAATTTCATATCTGTGATTCTTTTTTTGACATTTGCACTTGCAATATCTATATTTTTTCCTTTTTTGCAAAATTTTCTAAATTTCTTCTCGCAATTCTTACATCAGGTTTTTAACAACAGCCCAGATGAAACAGCTTCTTTCCGCATGATGTTGAATCGTGAAAGCATCACTAATTCAGTTGTCATGATACAACCTTCACTTCTTTCATATTCTTTTAACTCGCCTCCTGTTCCTGCACTATTGGATGTGGCATCTATATCTGCAGATCGTATACTTCTGCTAGATGCTTACTTCAGTGTTGTTATCTTCCATGGTATGACCATTGCCCAATGGCGCAATATGGGTTACCAAAATCAGCCCGAGCATCAGGTAATTAGATTATACACAAGCATTTCTATTGATCTGATCATTAAAGCTTCGACCTTTTTGAAGTTAGAATAAGTAAAGAAAAACAGTAACTAAACAGAAGGATAGGAGCCTCCTCTCTTATGATGTTCTACAATAACCAAAAGAAAACTAAGAATTATCTATACCAATGTTGTTTAGTGCAAGATTGAACTCCATCAGTAGAATTTTATCTTTCACTAGAAAAAATTTCAGTCTATCACAGAAACTATCATGAACTTTTCAGACTGATACTACTATAACCATGCAAACTATATGGGATTAGCAACTGAAGCAGACTGAGCAGGTTGGGTGAGTCGAGCTAGGATAAGGGGTGCCAACTTCTATTCTATTCCTAATCTACTCCTTCACTGTGGGAAGTGGGAACTCATCTTAAGTTCACAACCTGACTTTCATCTCCTCTAGGAAGTTAGTATGCGCACTAAAGATATTTCAATGCCTGTATGACCGATCAGGTCAATGCTTGTCATAGTATAACAATTAGGGATTACGGGCTCGTTTTTTAAATGATACTTAATGTCAACCTTTCAGTTCTCTGATTCTATCAGAGCCAACCTTGGATCCTGCATGTCTAGTAAATCATACTTGATGACAACGTGAAATCTTTACATGAATGTATTTGTTTTCCTAGATAGATTAATATAACTATAATGGATTACATTTGCATCTACCATCCACAGGCATTTGCCCAGTTGTTACAAGCTCCTCAAGATGATGCCCAGACGATCATCAGAGAGCGTTTTCCTGTTCCAAGATTAGTCGTTTGTGACCAACATGGCTCCCAGGTTTGTTGCTATTTACCTTTTACAATGTCAAAATTTTCTCTCCTACACTGTATATTGTTATTTTGCCATCACTTAATTCCCGGATGTTTCCTTTACTTTTACCTAGCATAATCAGATTGGAAATGAAGAAAGACATGGAATCAGATCTTGCATCCCATACATTTATGAAACTCGTTTGTTTGAAACTGAAAGAAGGAAAATTCTACAATCTCCAAAATTTTGAACTTCAAAATTCTTGTAGAAGCCATGAGCTCACCATCTTATTAATATCCCTCGATTTTGCCTAATCGAGTTGAGAAAAAAATGTAGAAGAGACACTGTGGGCCTACAGATACAGGGGCCAAAGTTGTTTCCTGATTTAGGCAATTCATTTAACTGTTAATAGTAAACCCTTTCCCGTTTTATCCCTTTATAGTCCAATTCAAGTTTCCCCCTTGAATACAACTGCAAAAAGTTAACTCAATTCGTGGTTTTTCATTCTCCGCAGGCAAGATTCTTGTTAGCTAAGTTGAATCCATCTGCCACATATAACTCTAGTCATGAGGTGGCGGTGGGCTCCGATATCATCTTCACCGACGATGTTAGTCTTCAAATATTCTGCGAGCATCTTCAGAGGCTAGTTGTTCAGTCATAACAGCATTGATCACCAACTGGATGCCTGTCTTTCTTAATTAAATGCAGTAAGCGAACCTAGATCACTTCTTAGTTATTTGGTTCTTCAACACTTAAATCTATTGTTTCCCATCAAGAATAAGCCGCCATGCTTTTTGCTGTTATTTACTCGGGCAACTTAACATTTTACTCTTTACTTGATTTTGTTTGAGAATAAGGTGGATAGCGTTTCAGTCGACTTTATTGTATTTTCACCTTTTGCTTCCTTAACCTATGTCTAATGTAAGATGCATTGTATTAATCGTCCTAATTTGAATTTATTTTTTTACAATATATAATGAATATGTGTTACATTTAGAAGGGAAGTTTTGACACAATTGGATCTAATATGATACTATTCTTCTTTGAGGTTTTTGAGATCCTGCATTGATAGTAATTTCGTGTACCAAATTGTTTTTTTATAGATGTTTTGAATTTAAAATACCCGAAGTTGTAGTGGTTAAAATGAGTTTTGGATGATTGGATCTGCCAAAAGGAGGACAATGGATCGAGAGATTCAAACTAAAGCAACCATCCAAACAAACACAGGCATAATGTTACATTAGCGCGCACAACTTTATAGAAGTTTCGAAGCAGCTATAGTTCTTATAATTAACAAAAGCTCCAAAGAAATGTTCGACTCTAATTACCACAAGCTAAACACATGTTTTAGCATGCTTCGACCAAGCACATAGGGTGAACAAGCAACATTTGTTTCTGAAGGCAGAAAATGAAGCAAACATATAGAGAGCGGCGCCAATTTTTGAACGGCAATGGCTATTGTCCAACAAAAGAATCAGCTACTCTGATTCAGTCTCTGGCCTTTTTGGTGGATCGAATTCCAAGTAGTAGAACGGTTCAGTTGGTTCCTCCCTACAAGTTGGGACAGATGAATCTTCTTGATCATTGAATCGAAGAAAAGCATGACGTTTGAGACAGTAAAGCTTAAAAGGACTTATTTGTGCAACTAGCTTTGCAGCACAAGGATTCTGAATTCATATGAAAGCATGCTTTTTCTTGCTAAGAAATTTGCTCGACAGGAGAAGTAACATTAACAACCAATCATGATTATCCTGCCCGGAGTAATCCAAACTCCAAGATTCTAAGCTGAAGGATTTAGTGTGTATATTATGTTAGAAAATAGAGCAATTCAATGCACAAAACTTATGTCAATACAAAATCCCGAAGAAGTCGGATAATATAACTGAACCCTGAAAGCAAAATCTGATTGACATAACTAGGGATTAAAAAAAGAAAAAAAATGAAAAAACCTTGTGCCTGCAATAGCATACAAGTCCACAGAGAAAGGTCCCCGGTTAACATTGACTTGTATAAATATATCAATGTTACCCTACAAAACTTACGATGCACACCCCATGCACACATCAAAATTTTTTTGGGTTTGAAAATTTTTATACGCTTAATACCATAAACCAACCTCTAAACCCTAAAGGTAAAATCTTATTGGCATAACCGGTACTTAAAAAAATAAACAAAAAAATTTTACGAAAAAAGAAAAAATAAATCAGAGATGTAGCCTCGCAGACAAGTCTGCAACGCAAGGCCTCCAGGTTAATATATATATATATAGTTTTATCCTAGACACTAAGAATTTTTTCAATTTGTTTTTTTTTATGCTTAATACTGTAACTCAATCCCTAAACCTTAAAGTAAAAGTTTATTAGCATAACCGAAAGCTTAAAAAACCAGCATTTTCATTGTTTCTATGTAACCCAAGGATGCTGCCCACACTAACAACCACGTGTGTATGTGTGTTTCTATATACATATATACGCATTCGAGTCGTGAAAATAATCTTACAATAAAGGATAAGACTGCATATAATGGATTCATGGTTCAACCCTTCTCCAAGATCATGTGTTGGTTAGAACTTCGTGCACTAGACTACCCTTTATATTGTTAAATAAAATTTTGACAATTATTCTCCATCTCTTTCCTTCTTGCCAACAACAAAAGACAATCTGATACACAAAGCTATTGTTAATGTGAGGTCCTAGAGAAGGATTATACAATATTAGGTCACACAGTGTTATCTTGCATTACAAGAGGTCATTTTCGCGATCATGTGATCACAAGGTCATATGATAACAACTTTACCATTGCCGTGAAACTCCCCTTTTGACCAACAACAACAACATCAATCCTAAAGGATTCACTTTGTACTATTCGTAAAAGGCTTAAAGCAAGATAACAGAATGTCAGAGATCAACAATACCCAGGTTTTGAATTCATGCATTGCCAGAAGAGCTTGAAGGGGCCTGGAACCGTTTTAAATGGATTTCCTTCAAAGCAAGCCTGAGAAAAGTAGCTTGTGAGCACAATCATTTAAATCCTTAATTGCAATCTATAGAATTTTATACAGAACCACATTTGCTATGCTATTCAACAAGATGTACAAAAGAATTCTCAAAGACATATTACATGCACTTCAGTTCTCAAACAACTTTAGAAGTAGGCGAGAATCTTACAACTCTAACCCTAACGAAGCTTGGAAGAATATTTAATGTCATTGTTATGTTATATAGTTGACCATGCCAAGTTAGCAAAACTACTAGTGCACCTACACCTTTAATAGTCCAAGCAAGCAGGCTAAAAACACACATTCGAACATAAATCAGTCTCAGAAAGTACTTCATCGCGCGCACATGTTATATGACTTGCACATCGCAGTTGACTTTCCCAGATGAAGCCGGTATTTGTGTTCGCTACAGTTAATATCTTTAGAACAGATTAGATGAGAAGACAATGATCAATCTAGTCATATTTTTATACAGAACCACATTTGCTGTGCACTTCAACAGGATGCATAAAAGAATTCTCAAAGGCACATATTAGGTGCACTACATTTCTAGAACAATTTTAGAAGTAGGCGAGAATCTTACAACTATATCTGACGATGGAATTGTGAGCCTGAACGAAGCTTGGAAGACTATTTAAGGTCATTGTTATGCTATTCTGTTGACTATGGCATGTTAGCAAAACTACTGGTGCTCCTACTGCACAAATGCTATATGTACAAACAGAGCTGAGGAGTCTGGATAGAAAAATACAACAAAATACATAAAAAAAAATACACATCAAGGACTAGCTCCCAGTAACAAGATAGTGAAAAAAGATCCTATATGCAATGTCTTTTCGACAATCAAAATATTATTTTTGTCTTTGAAACAAAAGAGCAAAATCCTGCGTGCGTGAAGCGTACACTTAAAGCACTAGGTTATTTCAAAGATTTAAAGCAAAGAAGAACCTGAACAATGTCTTCTAGTCGATCGTTGCATCTGTGTGCCTTAAGTTCTCTTGTATCACCTTCACGTATCCCCCAAGGGCTCTCTCTTGTTGGCACAGGCCTAGTGCTCATCCTTCGTTCCTATAGCAGATAATAAAATCACTACTGTAATAAATAATGCATCCCTATTCAGTAAACTGGCTATGAGAAAACAAAAGGATATTGGGAAAAAAAATCCATTTTAAAGAGAAGAGATCTAACCCTCTTTTAATCCAGATACACCAGAATTTCCAAATAGATCAGTCGAAAATGATGGATGGACATGGGAGAACATAAAAGAAAGAACCGAGAAAGGATAAAAAAAGGCAAGTTAACAAACTGTCTGAAAGGTCAAATTAAACAAACTGCAGTTCGGCAGCTTGTTAACAATGCAACTTTAGTAGTGATACACCAAAACTGAAATATCCATAATTTTAAAATAAAACACCCTAAGTGAGTCTCCATGAACTATAGGCATGGCATGACCCCAACAAGGGTCATGCAACAATTTTCCTTGGTGCCTAGCAAGTCAAATTCGACTATGCCTAAACGATCAACATACAAAGCTTCCAACTAATATTTCTTTTAAAATTTTCAACACTAAAAATCTTAGTTTAAAATCTCGTACCGGGCCAAGCAAACTGGTCGTAACTTATAGTTCTGTTAAATTAACGAAACTCAATACCATCTTCTTCCTCCTTCAGTCTCCATTCTGTCACTAGCACCGTATATTGAAATGTCGGCATGATACTGAAATAGTATCATTCCAATCAAAGATGAGATTTTGAACCTCACTAAAAACCTAACCAAGCTATTAAAGGGAACCATAATGAAATCCCATAATCAATTATTAGTAATCTAAAGTCTTACGTTATTAGCAGCAAAATAAGGACAATACAAACAAACATATAAAAGAAACCTAACTATAAGATTCGAAAAAGAAAAAGAACAAAAAGTAAAGACTTAAATTTTCAAAAAAAAAAAAAAACACTAAGTGTCCATAGAAGCTCCATCTATCAAGGATCTATTCTCACTCCGTTGTAACCTAAACAACTTTCTCTTCCTCTCCCAACTCCGGAGTTGCAAGAGGAGGGATCGACAGCAAAAATGTGTAGGCCAAGTACCATGATTGTATTCCTTTACGATCTATCATCTACCCTGAGAAATTGGAAATCAGAAGCAACAAACATGAAGAATTCAAACACGAGAAGCATCCGGCGACCTCACGAAATCGTTATCGCCGGCATCTTTTTTCCCGATTAGCATCAGGTAATCACAGATGATAAGATTCAACGAGAGAGCAAGGGAGAGACCTGAGCAGCGTTGCGTCTGTGGAGTTGAGGATGAGATCCGAGGAATCGAGGATGACTGGGGTTGGGCGTTAGGGATTATAAAGTAGCAGTTTTTCATTTTGCCTCCTGTCATTTTTATTAATTGCTGAATTATCATTTTACCCTTTGCATTTTCATCTGTGTAAATTGCACCTTTAAAAATGAAACAGTGTTTGTTTTTTTTTGGGCATTTCTCACACTCACGGCGTGGTTGCCGAATCCCTTGAAACCCTAGTCCGCTTCCGCTGCCATGCCCGGGACGCCTCCGCCGCCACGAAAACCTTCAGAATGCCTCTCCACGCCACGTTGTCTCAATCGCCAAGAGGAGCCGCAACCCTGTCCATGTCGCTGACTCGCCTTCGCCGCCCGCAGGGACACCGTCGAAGGCTTCGCCGGGCGTCTCGTTGCAGGTGCCGGCGCGGCTGAAGAAATCCTCATCGACGAACACCAAGGAAGCTGTTGCTCCTGGTGATAATCAAGTGTTTTGATGCAATTTAAGGTGGCGAGATTACAAAATTGGGTGATAATCTTGTGTGGTATGTATGTTTTATTGGAATACTATGCTTTGACCTTGTAGAATGAGATGAATTTACGTTTTAATTTTAATTTTTTGTACTCATGCTATTAAGCTAATCAAGATGATGCAATGACAGACCATTTGTGTCTTTTTGGCATCGCACCAAATTGGGTACTAAGACAAAAAACAAGATCTGTCCTAGATATACCTTTCATTGAATATGAGATATTGAGCTAATTAAGATATGTCTATCAGAAAATAAGGCCGTTTTGTTTTGCAAAATCACGTACAATAGCATGCAAATTTTCTGCTGATAGTCACAAGTGAAGAATTTTATTGCTTGTAAGCTAAGAATTTTAACTGTTGCACAAGTGACGGCCTTATTTTTCTTATAACTAAGAATTCCCTATACCGTCACATTTTCCCCTAACCTTATTTTTCTGGCTAGTCTTTTCGCCGCCACGAAAACCTCCAACAGATTCCAGAATGCCTCTCCACGACACGATGTCTCAATCGCCAAGAGAAGCCTCAACCCTGTCCCTGTCGCTGATTCACCTTCGCTGCCGGCTTCGTCGGGCGTCTCGTTGCAGGTGCCGGCGCGGCTGAAGAGATCCTCATCGACGAACACCAAGGAAGTTGTTTCTCCTGGTGATAATCAAGTGTTATTTTTTTTTTGGGTTGATAATTGGCTTACTTTGTCCAAAGATGCCTTTTTGAATGCAATTTAAGTCCGCGAGATTGCAAAATACTTTCTGACATTTATTTCCAATCTTGTTCCTTTTTTTTTCTCAGGGAAAGTGTCTGCCATTGAGGTTGCAAGTGTCATATCGTCAATCTTGTGTGGTATGTATGTTTTATTGGGACACTATGCTTTGACCTTGTAGCATGAGATGAATTTACTTTTTAATTTTAATTTTTTGTGCTCCTGCTATTAAACTAATTAAGATGATGCAATGATATACCATTTGTG
>JBBPFQ010000126.1:8881102-8892731 GCA_037974815.1 Kaempferia elegans | reverse complement strand
TCCATCGGACTTTATCTTGCACACTTCAATGCATATTGGTCACTTGGTTGTCAGCATGTTACATTACTGAAACATATGATTTTTGTCAGATACCTTACTTTAAGCCTTGTTAGAGATGATACCATGACATATTCTAATTTTCAGACATTAGGAACTCAATTTTTATCGAATGTTTGCTATAGTTGTTCTCTTCCACTTGTTTCTTTTTCTTTATTATGTTGATGAAGTTTAGACTACATCTTGCTTGATGCTATTTGATTATCTACCACTTGTTAGTGAACCTGTAATTAGTGCTTTTTTGAACTGTAATTACTTGAGATCAGTTTTTTTTTGGATTGTAAAACTATTTTGTTATCAATTTTTCATGGTTCTACATTTTTTTAACATATGTTTTGTTATTGCAGGACTATGGAAGGAGGATATTTCATCCTTCATCTGTAAATATGTAACTTCTTTACCTAACTTAGTGGTGAGAATCTCTTCATGATGAACAATGGTAATTTTAATGTTTCTAGAGATCATGTTGCATGTCCTTGTCTGAAGTAGGGATGATAATTTGTTTAGTCCTCATCAAAACTTCCTTGCCTTGACCTGATTGAGTAAGGTGTTTGGGGTGGATCAAGTATGGGAATTTTTTTTTACTCCACCTCTTGTCTTAAAATCCACACTGAATTTGCCTCCAACAAACCTACTCTGAGCCCGATCGAACTTGTCCCGAGTATATAAGATCTCAAAAAAGTGGGTAAGTATTTTTCTTCCTCCAACCTGCCCTATCCTAATCCAACCTGCTTCTTATATCGGAGTGGGGACAACAATTGAAAAATTCACTATGTCCCACATTATTGCCATCCAAGAATTGTGCTTTCTGCTTTTTCTATCTAAGATCTTAAAATCGATACGTTAAAGATCAAGTCTACTGATCAAAGTTAGTCTTAAGTTATTGAACAATAAGTTCCTGAGTTGAGAAAAAGAATTATAGCTAAACATTGTTTACAACCTTATTGCTAAGCATAGTTTACAAAGTAATTGTGTTGAATCAATACCTAATATAAAAGACATGAACATTTAAAAGTTACAAATATACTTCCTGTAATGTATGTTTATAGTACATAGTCAGTGATTAGAAATTGTGCTTATTCAATGCTTAATATAAAAGACATGAAAATTTGAAAGTTACATAACCTTAGATAGATTGCTTCCTGAAGTTCATCTTTCTAGTGCATAGTCAGTGATTAGAAATTGGGCAAATAAATTTTATCAAATGAGACTACTTGATTAGAGATTTATGCCATATCAACCAGTGCAAACCTAAATGTTGAACCGATTTCGACTCCATCCTCTTCCCTTCATGCCTGCCTTCCCCTCTCTTTGCTATCACTTCTCCATGCTTTCTGCTGGTGCGATTGATTGAAAAATAATTTATATAATCAGCAGAGGTTATATTGGTTTTTTTCATCTTCTATTTTTTTCTAAAAAGAAGCTCTTTTCTGTAGATCATTATTCCTTGCACTCCTTAGAAGAAACTTAGTAGTACAAATGATAGTGGAGAACCATAGATATCAGGGATTGGCAATGGGACTCAATATGTTGCGCACATTATCATACAAGCTGTAGTTGTCCCAACTACTTAAGATTAACTGTCTACATGAATACATTAATTTTATCTTCTATTGAGCTCTATGCAAAACCATATCATTATTAATATTCAAATTACTGAAATTATATTTTATTACTAGCATAATGTTCTCTTCGATCTCTCTCTACTCCTTAAAACTTTCATTCTAATAGATTCAAATATTCAATCATTCAACTCTTTTAACTATGAAATCCTTTTGGTTGTCTTTGGATCTATGCCCATACCATCTCAACCTATTTTCTTTCATTTTATTTATTGATGTTCTTGAATATTAGTATTTTGGATTTTATTCTTTCTAATAACTTGTCATATTCATCTTAGTATTCTCATCTTCACTGCGCTAGTTTTAACTAGTAAATAAATTAGAACAACATATGGTGCTAGTACATAAAGATTTCTGTATGAATTATTTATACTTTTATAGAATTCAATTGAAGTTTTTACTGAGTAAAATACATAATGTATTTTGTTTAGTTTGAGTGTAATCTACATAACTAAATGTAATGCACATTATGTGAATGTTCTTATTCAATTTTTTAGCTTTCTTGTTTCTGAAGTTGGTTCCTACAATATTATGTCTGTTACTTGTTTAGACAACACCTATCATCCTTTCTTGGTCTGTAATTTGACCTTATGATAAGATGTTAACTTTGAAGGTGGAAGATGTTATAACGAAGTTCATTAACACACACCAGAAACTTGGAATTGCAGCCTCCATTTCATCATATGAGAAGCTCATATCACTCTGTTGCAGCTCAAATAAGGTTATTTATGCCTCATCTTCTATCTTAGTGTTCTGATATTCATGATTTAATTCTTATTGGAAAGACTGGTTTTTAACAATGATAATACATGAAAGACAACAATGGTGAGATTTTGTGTAATAGCTTGGTATTTAAAAATAAAAAAAGAAAAACATAGTTGTGGAATGCATAAAATAAAAGAGATTGTAGATGTTAAAAATGGAAAGAAAAAATATCTTTTGAACTCTTTTACTAAGGCCGTGAACAGAAATTTGAACTTTCTCTCAGTCATGACCTCCTTCCATCTCGTGATAACACTGTGATGCTATTCTGATTCAATTCAACCACCACGTAAATGAAATAATCAATTCAAAATAATTAAACCCAATTAAATTCTAGATCATTAATTAGTGTGTAAGCTTAGGTGCATGTTCACAGATTATTAATGTTGAAGCTTGTTAATTGGTTAACTTATGCCCCTGATGTGTATAAGCTTTGGTCATTGCTCAGAATTCATTAATATTGTATGTACTTATGCCCTGATGTTGGATTCAATGACCAAATTAAAAGTGAATATTGAGAAATTATTCTTGATATACGTATGACTAAAACCTCGGAGAAGATTTAAATGGATATGTAAGGAGAATATACAAGGGACGCAAAAATTTGCATAAAGGATTTGGAAAGAGAATCAAACATAATACAATTTTGGATTTTGTTACTTATGAATCTGATTATAATTATCATCATCAAGCTACATTAGACCCAACATGAATATCATTTCTCTATCAAATTCTTAAATGCGAGATTGTATCACAAGTAATATGCAAATTTATCACTTTTAATTATATTAAATAGAATTTCTGTGGTTCCATTTCCCATTTGAACCTTCAGTTCTAATATGTTCATGATTGATAATGCTTATTAGCTGAACATTTGAGTTCTTTTGAGACTGATAATAATCATGGATATATGTATCTTTTTCTTTACTAGTAGGGAATCAAGTTCTGTGTTGAAGTTGCAGTCTTTACTTAAGGAGTGCTTAACTAATCAAGATCGATTAACTTTAATATATTTAGAAGAACTAGATTTAGAAATTTTAATGATAATTATTGTGGTCAAGATAAATTTCCTCGTTGTTTGTTCTTTGCTGGCAATATTCTTTTAATTGATATGAGTTAAATTATAATAAATTCGCTCTGAAACTTAATATTTTTATTTAATGATAACAAAAAGAGGGGATTACTAAAATAATTGGTGAAAAACTACTGCAAATTAGGCTTACTGCAAATGAAGAGCAGCTTTTGAAGGCCTGTGTGATCGCCTTGTGCACTCTAATTTAAAAGAAAAAAATATAACCGTGGTACAAGCAATTAGGATTCATGGGTCAAATTTCTTTTATAAACTTACATGTGATCAATGGGGATATAGAGCGCCTAGTGGGAGTGTCAGTATCTAAATGTGATGTTTGACACAATTGCAAGACGAGATTATCAAAATAGATGTGCAGATTTGTAAGAAAATAAAATAAAAACACTATTCAAGAGTATTTAGGCGTAATTCCATTAGATATAAAAAGAGAAAATAGCGTAAAGGTGGTATGGTCATTCACAAACAAGAGATGGGTTCTATAATTAAACAAGTTGAATTGTTTATAATTGAAGCTATTAGTGGTAGGGAGACTATAAACTCTAAGCACAATTAAAAACAATATAAAGATCTGGATATTAGTAGAGAAAAACCTATTCAACATGGGATTGGGTTTGATTATACTGGTTTTAAGACCTATTATGGTTTTAAGTTCAAATTGGATTCTTATTGGTACATGAGAATAACATATCAGTTATATACATTGATTATCTATAGACTGTGCTAAAACTGTCAGGTTTTATTTAGCTTCACTTGATAGCTTGCTTTTTCACCATTAGCTTTTGTTATTTTGTTGGTTTCTTATTGCATGAACGAAATGCTCTATGCTTACTTGCAGGTTTGCTCTTCCCTTGATATAGTGGATCATATGTATAAATCCGGTCTGTGTGTGCCAATTGAAGTTCTTAGTCCAATATTGCACGCTTGTGAGCAAAGTGGCCAACTTGAGATGGTATGCTTCTCTCTTCAACTACCATTTTCTATGTCGATTAAAACAAGATAACCAAGGTTCTCTGCCCATTATGGTTATTCAGAAACACAAACATTGGAACATTTAACCAGGCTGAGAAGTAAAACATTAATGTTTGCTTCATTTTTGCTGATAGTCTCTACCAGGTTTAAGTTTAACTACTTCCTTTAAAAAAAGGTTACTAGTAGACTATACTGTTGATTAGGAGCTTGAAATCTTTATTTCAAGGGGAGGTTGGTTCTGTGGTCTTGTTTGGTTATGAGAACAGTCTATTTGTTTTTTTTTCCTGATTTCCCCATTTTTTAATATTTTTTTTTATTGAGGGAAAATTGAGCATCGATTATGTCATAATTAAATTCTATTATACAATAATGGCAAGAGGTGGGTGAGAAATGTTTTTTTCCTTTTATTTTTCAAGTTCGTTTATAATAATGAAATTAGAAAGAACAAAAAGAAATTTTTTCACAAACCCAACACCATGATTTAAAATCTCGACCTATGCTAAAGTTTCGGTCTTGCACCTGAACAATACGGTTTCGGTATCATATCGTACTGTACTGATATAGTTTTGGTATTTTTTAAATATAAAATATATTAATTAAAAAAATATATAAATATTTAAAATACAAAAAATAAAATATTATATATGTGTGTGTGTGTGTGTGTGTAAGGGGATAGTTTTATAGCTTATGAAAAAAGCTATAAAAGCACCTTCATCCCGTGTGCTGTCAGTGACCTTTGGGCTCGCGCGAAGCATCCATGCCGGTCGCGAGGCTCCCACGACGTGTCCTCAGGCTCGCACTACGCATCTAGTGCTTCCTGATACTGCATGAGAATATAATACATATAAAAAGGACTACCAGGTAAACAACCTTAATTTTTTAATTACCCCATTAACTTATTCTGGTACTATGTTAATTGGACTACAGAATCTTGTAATTGCACCTATAATTAAGTTAAAATAGCAGATGAGACACTTTATTGACTGTTCCTGATGTACATACACTATAAGATCTAAAAATTGGGGATTATTAATGATACAATTTTGTACATCAAAAGGTTGGCAATGTGATAATTTGTCTCATAACTTGTGTTGACCAGTCTATGTTGAAATATTTTGAACTTCTCTCATCCATTTCAAAAGTTATTTCCCCTTGTTCTCATTGCATTTTTTATTCAAATTGAGATATTTGTTAATTTAGGTCCATCCAATCTATCTGATGATGCGGCAGCATAATTTGCAACTAACCGAAGACACCTTGAAAAGGATAATATGCCTATGCATGAAGATGAAAGATGTATGTTGGTATAATTTTTACTAATATTCCTGATTATCAAGTCCATGGTTTGTAGTTCCTTTGTCATATGATATACTTATTTAGTACAATTTCTTTATTCATTTTGTGCCATAAAGATATGTAAATATTTTGGAGGCACCATTTGATGTCAAATGTTGTTAGTCCCACGTGGGTGAACTCTTGTCACCTGTTAAATAGAGAAATCAACTAAGGAAAAATAGCAGAGCAAAGGGTAGCAAGAATGACTTACAATTTTGTTGCATGCTTCCATGCTATGTTCTTTCGAACTGTTTCACTGAATGGGAACTTAATGAAAAGAAATACTTTTCACATTTATAAGAGAGTATTAGGCTAAAATAATAAGGATAGTGGAAAATTATACAACATTATAGTATTTTTTTACAGTAATTTAGATTTTCTCAATATTAATGATGTTTAGTTTTGATGTTTAATTAAGTATTTTCTGGCTAGCAGTTTGAAGGTGCATACAATGTAATAAAAGATGCGCAGGAGATGAATGTAATGCCTACGACACCCATGTATAATGCTATTATGGCAGGGTATTTTAGGGAGGTAAGTATAGTAGTTAGTTTATTTCTCTGTTTCTTTCATTTGGTTTTGTAAAATGAAACAGGTTTCTCAAGACCACTGAATGAATCATTTTTATAACAAATTCTTTCTTAAGAACATTGAAAAATGAAGAACCTATTACATTTAATTATATCAAATCTTACTCAAAAGTTTATGCCATTTAGAAGACCTATCTTAACCTAGACTACTATACTCTCTACTTTGTGTGGTTAGCTCATGAATCAGTTTAATTTGGCACTCTATTCTCTTGCTCACCAACTGAAGCAAGTTTGAACAATATGTCTTCTTGATTTGATATTATCTTAAAATTGGTTGGTAGGTCATCTATCGAAAATCTTAAAGTGTTCATCTGCTGTGATTTATTCTCAACATTGGCAGTGCTGAAGAATTTTAGTTTTTGGGTCTAAAATGTTATTTTCATCTAGCAAACTTTTGTACATTTTTTTCTGATATTGATCAACTTCGAAGAACAACCTAACCTTTGAGGGTTGTAATAGATGTGACCAAAATCAAAAGATGATAACTTGCTGCTTATACACTGTTAATAACTATTTAGTCGGTTGTTAATCATTGATATGTAACCGTGATGTGTACGTAGGTTCTCTCCATAGCCTGACAAATTCATGATCAATATAATCTAAATTTTGATGCTTGTAACAAATATTTTTTGTTTAGCAAATAATTCTTAATCTTAAATGACATCTAAGATCTATCCTCAGCTACTTTCATTTGGTCTAACTTGTCTAAACATGGAATTCAAAATGAAAGTACCCCTGAATATGATTTTGTTTCCTTGTGCCTAGATCTCTTTTCTTTTGTATCTTGGGTGTTTTTTTACTTCCTTTTTCTTTGTTTTCTGTATTGCAGAAAAACAATCATCGAGCGCTAATGGTTTTGAAACAAATGGAACATGCAAGTCTGAAACCGGATTCCGAGACTTACAGCTATTTGATAGCTAATTGTGAATGTGAAGAAGATATTGTCAAGGTTAGTATGATCTGTAGTTTATGAGCTTCTAAGTTTCAATTTTCATGATTCTATTTTAGATCCATGGATCACAGATTCATTCTTCCCCACTTATAAAAGAACCTATTAATTCATGCAGTACCATGAGCAAATGTGCCATTCTGAAGTCGGATTTACTAAGTATATTTATATGTCTCTTGTGAATGCATATGCAAAATTTGGAAACTTTGAGATGGCAAAAGAGGTAATCTTTTTTTGTTCATACACTTCCCTTGTCACGATTGAGGCAATTATTGCTCCTTTTACATCTTATATTCTATATTTTGTTGGGTTAATTATCACATTTGCGATATACTTTTTAGGGGCCAACTATTGAAGTCTAAGGATAAAGTGCAACTTATTGACAGTAGTTATAGAGAAGATAATCTCGAAGGAATACCCATAAATATATCATAATTGTTGTGAACCTTTTAGATTCATAATAATATAATATGAATCTGAAGTGATAAAATATGAAAGGTTATAGATGAAAAAGGATAGATTAGGATTCTAGTATTTACTCTTACGACAAAGAGTTAATATTCGGAAATAGACTGGGTAAATCTAATATTGCTTATATAGACACTAATTATCATGACACTGATTTTGTTTTCATATGCAGATTATTTTGAATAAAGAAGTACAAGCGAATTACCTTAATGAAATCAAAGGTGTGCTCATGTCAGCCCTCGCATCGAATGGACAAATACATGACGCACTTGGTATTTATGCTGAAATCAAGCGATCTGGAGCTAACATAGAACCTAAAGCTGCTATATGCCTTCTTGTAAGTACTCTTTAAGTGGGTTGTTCTTCAAAGTTTTGTTTAGTTATCATGTTAGTTTATACATGATGGATAATTGTTAGACATCATTGATTAATGCCTTATCGTTGAAATCAAGGAACATCTTCAAACAGAAGGAGAATTGGATAGATTGCTTCAACTGCTAGAGGAGTTGAAGGATTCAAACAGTTGGTTTGATGGATGTAGTAGAGTACTTCTGTACTGCATACAATACGATCTTACTGGGTATTCTGAGCTGAATCTGTATTTCTTCTTGCACAAAATATATTGCTATCTATCTGATGCCTCTGTTGTCTTAACTAGTACCGCGCTTGAGTTACTGAAGAAGCTGAAAGAGAAAGATGTGTCGAGTGCGAATCTTATCATCCCTCAGGTCAGTCTTCATCATTATTGTTACTGTCGAGCCTTGCTGTTCCAACTATTTGGGATTGGCTATATTGATCCAACTCGAATATGAAATCTATTGGGCGCAGTGAATTTGTCCATTTCATTTCATCTCATCTCAACGCGAGTATGGAAAAAATTAGAGAAGGTGCACTTTTGGGAAATTCCTAACTTTACATGTAGCCATTCGAAAATTTGTTGATCTGTTAGCTTTATTCTTATAAACAGACTCTAGAAAATTCTTATCCAAAAAAAGTTAATTTAGTATTGCTAACCTCATCAATTCAGATCGGGCCGAGATTGATATGGCTTCTCACAAGCCGTCACCGATCCGTGTGCTCATCACAGTCACCATCCGTTGATTGAATAAATTAAAGTTATAATTGTTTTCCTGTGTTATTTCATCTTACCCACTGCATCATAATAAATTAAAGTTATAATTGTTGCATTTCTCATCAGTTATTTGTTTCCTTGGCTGGAGTTGATCGAATACCAATTTGGCATCAGATTATTGATTCCTTTCCTTTCTGATAAACATCATTGACTTTGCATACATCAATTCCTTCATTACTTTTGAAATAATTGTTCTCGTTGAATAATTTAATCTAATGTATTATATGATGAACGTGAGGACTTACTCGCCGGAACAAAATTATTATTAGCTGAAACAATTAGATAAAACTCTAATGGGCAATAAAATGATACTAAAATCGGTTAAATTGATACAAACTTGCCTGACTACTGGATTTTTTTTTATTTACCCATTAATGCATTCCAATTCTAAATAGCAATTCTCTCGACTGGTTTTCTACTATTGCAGATATTTAACCAAATATTCAAAACACCTAATTTGAAGAGTGGGTTTGAACTACTACAAGCTGTTAAAGAACTCGGGCTTCATCCTTCGCGAACGTGTCTTGATTTTCTTCTCAGCACCTGTGTGAAAGCAGAAAATTCAGAAATGGCTTGGCTTGTTTGGTCAGAATATGAAACTGCTGGTCTCGCTTACAATGTTTTGACTTTCGTAAGGTATGATTTTGCTTGTTATAACGAATATATTTTCTGAGTTTTGTCACAGGTATATTCACTGCAATGTTTAACTTTAATGTATAAATTCTGTGGCATATTCAGTAACGGTCGACATGGGCGAAACATATAATTATGTAAGCCAATTAGCACAAGGTTGAAACCTAGACACTCATGTGAAACTTCCTCCACCTCATATGAACCCATGCTTTACCTATTCGGAGTGTGTTCCTCAATATTAGGCAAGCAACCTTCTTCATGTATAAACACATTGGCACGAGATTTTTAGTTGGCATCAGGTAGTGTAAATGAGGCGGGGGTGGGTAAAAATATACCTGGTCGAGGTGAATATGGTATTAGGCCGAATCCGACCTCCATGGAAAGCAGGCTAAGGTGGGGATGAGAATGAAATATTCATTTCATAATCCGCTGGCTCTCCTATAATAAGAAGTCAGTCGGTCGCCGACAATTCCTAGATAGTTGTGATTTCTCTATTGATGATTGCAAGCTGCTCCTGATCTCTTGGCTTTTCTTTTGGTAATACAGGGTTGAAAACTTTGGGTCTCTCTCAGCTCTTAATTATAAGAGAAAAGATTTCTGCAGTAGAAAAGTAGAAAGTTAAGGATGAATGACATCTGCTTTATTTTGTTGGTAGTATTCTTACATGCTTCTTGTGTCGATGTTCCTTGCAGAATGTACCAGGCGCTTCTTGCATCAAAGGAATTCACCGCCGCTAAAGAACTTCTTAAACGAATACCGAGAGAGGATCGCCATGTTCAATACCTTATCGACCTTGTAAAACGAGATACTGCATTGGCAGCTAAAGCGAGGAGAGGGAAAAGTCGCCCTCAGCAACTTGGCATTGTGAAAGAGTTCAATGGAGTTGATGATGTCTTATGGTTCAGGCAGAAGTTGACCTGGAGGCAGACTGACAGTGGCCCGAGGAAATTGTATCGACCTCAATTCAAGTCAGTCGAAGTCGTATTTTTGTGCTACCTAAATTACCCGATATTTGATCTAATATTTAATTAATTTACCTAATATTTAATTACTATTTTTTAAAAACTTTATTTGATCTAATATTTAACACGTAGAAGTTATGATCACGGTTTTTATGATTCTTCCTGTAGAATCTAGTGTATAATCTTTGCCATGCATATTTATTAATTAATGGGAATTATGTGAAAGAGAAAGATGCAACACACCCTTTTGGCCTTTTCTATATGTGTGAAGAATAATTAATTTTCTGTATAAATAAATAAATTTATGGTTATTTTATTCATGTCCATTTATATATATATATATATCTATACAAACTATTTTATTTTTGAAACATATGTTTTCATATTTGATGAATAATCTTGATATTTTAGAAAATCATTTTAGCATTTACTTTTTAATTCGAAATTGAGGCAGTGGTTCAATTGGTCAGCGTTCGCACCAATTGTTCACGACCGATCCGATCCAATTGAGGCAGTGCCAATTGAAACATCATAATGTTTCACAGCAAAGAAAACATTAATAAAACAGTTTTCAAAGGTCAATGTATCAACTTGTCAATAAATGTGACTATTGGAGATAGAGCATGGAGGCCCTGAGGGCTCGCTGGTTCGCCTTTGCGGACCGCACGGACACCGTGAAGGCTTTGTCGAGTATCTCGTTGCAGGTGCTGGCGCGGCTGAAGAAATCCTCATCAACGAACACCAAGGAAGTTGTTGCTCCTGGTGATAATTAAGTGTTTTGATGCAATTTAAGGTGGCAATATTGCAAAACACTTTGACATTTATTTCCAACTTTTTCTTTCTTAGGGAAAGTGTATGTCATTGAGGTTGTAAATAGGGGTGGGTATCGGTTGGTTTGGTTCGGTTTTATTGTACTTTCATTCGATTTTTTCGGTTTCAATTTTGAAAATTTCTAATCCAAAACCAAACTATTTTATTACGGTTCGGTTTTTATTACAATACGGTACAATTTACACGGTCGGTTATATACGGTTTTATAATGAATTAAATTAATTTTGTG
>JBBPFQ010000126.1:8819528-8834878 GCA_037974815.1 Kaempferia elegans | reverse complement strand
CGCCTCATTTTTCAAGCCCAAGCCCAATAAAAATTAGGTCCAGGCCAACTTCAAATATCATTACTCGATCCAATTTAACGAAATGACAAGCCGACGCCGAAGCCTAATTGAATATCTAAAGCAAAGTCGAGCCATGATACGCCCATAGGCTAAGTTATTTTTCAAGTTTAGTATAATGACATCACAGACTAAGTTTAGCTCGATGACACCATCCTTATTTATAAGATAGAAGAACACGCCAACCATTAAGAATCTATGAAAATTGCTTATGAAAACATAGATTATGTCGGTTTACTGTGCAATAGTAACCCTGATATATATAATGGAAGTATGACATTTGCTATAATCTTTAAGGAGGTAAATTATAGAAGGAAGAAAAAAATAAAACATAATGTGATTGTGAAAAAGGGAGTTGGGGGTTATAGGTAAAAGATCATTTATCGAGATTTAATGAAATATTCATCGCGTTCTTGTCACGTTCAATGTATAGGTGGGCTTAGACATATCGAACATGGTTGAGACCATATCAAGTGACATGGTAAGTGCTCAAGAGTATAACTAATCCCATAAACATATTCCTATTTTAATTTAATACCTAACTTATATTGGTAACACCTTTAGTACATGACCACGATAGATTTCTTATTCCCTTTTAGTAGGTCAGTCAATATTTCACCTAGGTGACTATCACACTAAGAATTTACCACAATGGATAAAACCCTAACAGGGCAATATCTCGCGGAGGCTCATAAATTTCTTTTCTCAAAGAAGCAACATCCCTATCCAAAAACATAAACATCAACGAACTCTTTTTCAAGTCAATCATCATATCTCAAAGCTCAACCCTAGATAAACTATTCCGCGGAACACAAACTACTTTATCCATCTACAAGTTTGTTCGCTAAACTTGTAATTTGAACACATTAATATTACGGAAGGGCCTAAACTACTCCATGACTAAATTTACCGGTTCCAAAAGCTATGCGACCCCACAAGAAAGTAACAAGTGGGCAAACAAGTATTCCAACTTTTGGCTATTTAAAGTCAAGAATACCTTTGAGATAACCAACATGTTTTCTTCTTCTCAATCCCTTTGCAACCTTCCTTTATTTTCCATCCTTCTATTATTTTAATCAAAGCATGTTAAATAATCTTAGTGGCCATGTACCCTTTTTGCCTCCTTCATTTTATAGGTCAAAATGTTTAGCTTTCTTCTTCTTTGTCTAAGTTCAAACTTAGGGATGATCAACCTATATTGAGCCTCCGACCCTTATAAGATAAAAGGAACATGTCTTTAAATTTCACAAACTCTTTGGGGATGACAAGGTAGACCATTCTCGATTGAACTGAGTCAACTCCTACTATACTCGGGGATTCCCAAATAATGCCTACACCATTTGAGGATCCATTTTCAACTTGGACTTCAAAATCATCGTTTGTCAACATTGGTCAATAACTCAGAAAATGCGAAAGTGATATCCAAACTCTAAAAACTTTTACATTTAGTAGATGGATTCTAATTTCAACAAATTGTCACTAAATAGATGAAAACATCCAATCATAACAAATAGCAATGCAACGGAATCGTTATAAATGACTAAATAGTGACCTAAGGAAAAGACTAGGTGAGCTAGTCCACATATCATTCGCGAATCATGAGCTTATGCCGCTCATTGTGTTTTACTAGACCCACCAACATTTTCACTACTTCAACAATCTTTCTTACCTTTCGGTTTGATCTTTATTCATCTTTGGCATAGATCCCTTTTAGAATTCATCTGGTACGAGCCAGTTCATTTGACTGTTGTAGCTTTCCTCCTGTGCTCGACATGATCACATGAAGAAGAGACAGAGAAACTTATCTACACTCAAGTGGCCTTAAAAGGTGTTTTCAGCATGAGGAAGACCACCAAGAGGATTACTGAAGATAAAGAGGAATCTTAAAGCTGATAAACAAATTCATTGGCTACAAAGCTGGGTGGAGTTTTTACTCCTTGCAGTTTCCTGTAAGGTCTGATAGCTTCTCCACTCAAATGCATAAACAATTCCAGTTAAAGGCTATTCCAAATTCATCAACCAAATGTAGTGAATTATTAGAGAATCCACCAAGTGATGGGGATGAGTGAGTGCTGATTTAACAAATGGACATTCCTTCTTCCCCACTTTCGATTTTTCCCTTTTGCTTTTTCTCCTTTTGCTGTCCCTCTTAGAAGCTTTCCGAGTGGGTTCACTAATGCTCCGTCACATTCCAAATTCCCTGCTGATTACCTTTCTGGCCTTTGGAAATCCTACTGTGAAAGTATGAGAGTGAGTTTTATCAGTATAAATGCTGGTTATAATGGCTAGTATACTTTTACCATTACAAGAATTTCAATTCTCGTTGCAAAAACGAGTCTTCGTATAAACAAAGAGTTCAAGAAAAGTCAAAACGACCAAAGAACTTGTTTCTTTCACAACTACTTTCACTTATGTTATGTAGAATCTGCTGAACTACAACTTAATCTATATAGCTAAACTATTCAACATGGTTCATTGGCATAACAAAAAGTCCGACAACTGTTCAAATGTCAATGTCAACAATCTCCAGTTCCTTGTCATCAAAACTATTGCTGCAGGGATGACTCAAGGCAACTTAAGCCAATCATGAAACCAAGTGTCAACTGGTCATTTTGATCATATGTAATGGAAGAAAAGAAAAGGGTGTCAAAGGAGGGATTGGCAATTTGGCATACAGAAAAGAGCCACCATAGACAATGATAAGACATTCAAAACTATATCAGAGCATCGATAGAGCACCTACTTTAAGGGAGGATAATTAAAGGGAGGGATGTAGTCCACCAAAGTTGAGCTTTGTGGGACTCTCTGCCATGCTTGTCCACACGACCACACCAGATTTGCCATAAACAATTCAGTTTATGGTGCTGCAGGAGCAAATGAGTCATTAACAAATTAATGCAGCAAGCAAGTTTAGCCATGTCCACATATATAGCAAAAGGAAGGGTTGAGGACAGTTAACGAACTGGCGCCAGTATTCTTTGCAAAAGACTTCCCACTTTTCACTTAAATAAACAATACATCACACTTAAGTCTGCCACTGAAGCACTTCCTTTTACCTTACCTTACTATCCTCTACTTTCTCTACCTCAGCCACATCCTCATCTGCTCCTCAGGAATCAATGGAGAACCCATTACCTACCTCCAGAGCTGAGGCCTTCCCCGCCGGCCTACGGGTGCTCATCGTCGACGATGATCCCACCTGGTTGAAGATCCTTGAGAAGATGCTCAAGAAGTGCTCCTATGAAGGTACGTTAGTTGATCTCTCCCTCCTGTTTCACTTGTAGCTGTGGTGTTTGTAAAAAAGACTTACTGTTTACATTTTCTAAATTTTTGCGTATTAGTAGGATGGCATCCCTTGTTGATGGGGTTTTATTGGGATTTGAGAATTAGGGTTAGTGAACATATTGCTACATATCTTATATATGATGGGACTGAGTTTATTTATTTATTTTTAGTTTCAATTTTTTGACGTTTTTGAAATTGGAGGAACTAGAAAGTGTAGAATATTGTTACTTCCATGAGTATGTAAAAGGGGGTTTCTTATTTTTGTGCCAAGCAATTTCTGCACCTATCTGAACATTCTGAGAGTTTTTTTTAGTCATCATTGTTTAAATTTACTATGTTTTGTTGGGTGTTTTCCATAAGAGAAAGGGGCATTCCTTTCTTAGGTTCAAAATAGTAGTTTTCGAACTTTATGGCCTCATACTGTGCAGTTTTAAGTTTGCTCTAGGATTCAGTGTCCAAGCTAACTCTTTGTCGAGGACCTCATATATATTGCCAAACCAAAAGGCTTGTAATTGTTTGGATAAAACATGTTAACCATAACTATCTTTAGTTTTCTTGTCGAAGTATATTAAGTAAAGAATACTAGTTATGATGTTTCATGCAATCAAATTTATTCACTTTGTACAATAACTAGTCATGTCCTAGCTGTTTGTTGTCGACTACTTGAGTTCTTGGATTAAGCTCTTTGTAAGGCTAAACCATTAACAGAAAAATCTACCAAAAGTTTTTAGTCCAGCTGCTATGGTCATGCCCTATTTTATTGCATAGGAACACATCGTATCTTACGCCCTATCTTGGATCTGTTCAAGATCTGATCCCATGAGAACACATCAAATCTTATTCAAATATGATTCAGAGAGTGCAGCAAACAAGCTCAATTTTTTTTTTTTTTTGCACTATCTGAGTGTTCAACTAGATCAAATCTAATCCATAAAAATATATTTAATCCACATGCCTGATTGAATCAGATTCAAACAAATTTATTGTCTTGAACTTTGGAAACAAGGAACAATTACAAACTTATTCTTTTACTCCCACTTTCTACTGAAATAAAATTTTAAAATAGAATTATGTAGGCTTTCGTGTTGTTATCTTAGTCATCCAAATGCTTCTTCAAATCTTTAGTTCTTTGTTTCCTAATGGAACTTTACTTAATCAAACTTGATTCTAGAACCAATATCCATAATAATTGAAAAGATTATGCTCTTGTAGATTCTCACACTTTGCCTTTTTTGGTAGTGGAAGTCATTCTAGCTTTACCGTTGAGCTTATACATACTAATAGGTGCGGTTGATGATTGACACACTTGATGTAAATAATTAACTATAAATGCCCATCTTAAATCATATTTCCAAATTATTAAAACACCATAATTAAAGCTGGCCACAAGAGAGGAACCATTGTCGCATCACACCTTACCACTTGACATAAATCTACTCGCACAATTAGGCACTAAGTCATCGCTTCTTATTTTCTAAATTTGATTCATTCCCTATTCCTAGTTCCTTTAAACAAACAATGGAAATGCAAAAAGATGCAATGCTATTGAGAAAGAGCTTAAAACCTTGGTAGTAAATCACTCATAGGATATAGTACCACATCAACTAGATTATCTTGTGTTCAGATCAAGATGACTGTACCCTATCAATTTGAAATCAGATAGATTCTTAGATCAATATATAGCTTTCTCAGTGGCATGAGGGGTATTAAAAAGAAAAAGGGTAGACAACAATGAAACTTTTGATCCTATGGTCACGATGATTGTTGTCAGAACCATAATTTCTTTGGCAGCTATTTGAACTCAATGTATTTTAACTGGAAAAAAAATGTGTTCCCAATGGTTATATATATATATATATATATATATATATATGTATAACTATATATATATAACTTTCACTGTGATACAATGGTTCTCCTAACAAAGTATGCAAACTAAGAGAAACTCTCTATGGTTTGAAGCAAGCACAAGTTAGTTTGCTAAGCTAAAAATAGTGCTGTAATAGACGGACTCTTAACAAATTTATAATGATTATTCTTCATTTCTAGTTTTCTTAGACAAAAGCAACATATTTGTCTTGGTTTATATGAATTATAACTTAATTATTGATGATGACTCTCTGGGTATTCGATTTATTAAGCAATTTCTTTTAAAATCTTTCTAAATGAACGATCTTGAACAAGCATTATTTTTTTTTTTGGTATAGAAATGTCACGAAGAAGTATGACAAGATATTTTCTCTCCAATCCTACTTATTATGGTTTCTCATGGAAATCAAAATGATCTTGAGCAAGCATCATATATTTTTAATATAGAAATATCAAGAAGTATGTCAAGATATTTTCTTCGATCCTACTTATTATGGTTTCCAGTGGAAAGAAAGGAAATTATGTGCTCTACAATCTCTAAGTCATCGAGTATTGCATAATGTGCTCTACAACTAGTGAAATTAGTTATTACATAGACAATCCTTTTCAACTCCTCACCTAAAATATTTAATTCAACTTAATAGTATATCGTCCATCCAATATTATATTCCCTCTTATTAGCCCAAAATTCTCTATATGGGACTAAACTAAGGTTTAGAGTGTTACATTGGTTCTCAATCCTAATTTGTATGCCTCTTTTTTTTTCCTTGGAACAAGATAGCTCTCAAGCAAGCCATAATTGTCTTATTATTATGGTAGACTTTGTCCATTAGAAGTACAAAATCAGATAACTGTAGTATGAAAATTATTGTTAGCCAATGTACATCTTTGATTCCTTTTCTCCTGCTTGGTCATACTTGCGATAATTGGGTTCTATCTACCCTAGTACCTGTATTGAATATTGTTACTAACTCTGAGTGAACACCTAATATCTACCCCAAGTTCTAGTAGCATAGTTATAGACAAAGTACAATCATCAGCCCAAACAGATGTTTTGTGCAAATGTTTTTGACGAAAGCAAATTTCAATTGGAGATAGGTTTTGTACCATGTGTTCTTTTCTGATACTGGTGTATAGAAATGCTTAAAATCTGATACCTGAAAAGAAAAATATTGCATTAAGTCAAGTTGTTCTTAACAGCTTACACAAAAGCATATAGTAGTAGTTCACTTTTGAATGGAATTTTTGAAGTTATTTTTGTTTAAGAAACTAATTTTCCTAATGCAAAGAAGTGTTTGGTATCTGATACCTGGAAAAAAAAAAGTATTCCATTAAATCAAGACGTGTTTAACAGCTTAGACGGAGGGATCTGTAGTTTGTTTTCTAATTATTTTCATGCCCGCCACAGTAACTACATGCAGTTTAGCAACAGAAGCTCTGGACATGCTCCGTGGAAAGAGAGATCGATTTGATATTGTAATCAGCGATGTGAACATGCCGGACATGGATGGTTTCAAGCTTCTTGAGCAAGTTGGGCTTGAAATGGATCTACCTGTAATAAGTTAGTTATCAAAATCCAACTCTTTCAGCATTCAATAAATTTCCTGTAATTTGTCTTGCTCTTTCATCAACCATAGTAAGTTTTATATCCATGTTCTTAATGACCATTGCAGTGATGTCTATAGATGGGGAAACAAGTAGAGTAATGAAAGGTGTTCAACATGGTGCTTGCGATTACCTTCTTAAACCTGTGAGAATGAAGGAGCTAAGAAACATATGGCAACATGTTTACAGAAAGAGAATGCATGAGTTGAAAGATATAGAAACTCATAACATCCACGAGGATACCAACATTCTAAGAAATGGATCTGAAGATCCTGATGACAGACAATATGTAGCTGGAACTGAAATGAGCTCTGTGCGGAAACGGAAGGATTTAGAGAGTAAGGAATTCGTTGAGCATGAATTCAATGATCCTTCTACAGTAAAGAAAGCAAGAGTAGTTTGGTCTGTTGATCTTCATCAGAAATTTGTAAATGCTGTGAATCAAATTGGATTTGACAGTGAGTATTAGCTAATTAATAGATGAAGCTCACATAGTTTCATATCCCCTTTGATTAGAATAATAATGCAGATATTCTTCATGATAGTTTCTTTAAGATATATAATAATGGTTTTTACAGTTCCATGACTACCATGTGTTCTTGCAGAAGTTGGTCCCAAGAAAATACTTGATTTGATGAATGTACCTGGCCTCACAAGAGAAAATGTCGCAAGCCATCTGCAGGTATGAACTATATATTAAGATTCCTGTGAGATTCAAGAACTAAACTGTTAGCTTGTAAGAAAATGCTTAAGCCAAACTTTACCAATAAGATGGAAACATGCATACATCAAACTAATTCATGAGTTCGAAAACAATATGACTAGCACTTCTATGACTATGGTGTGAAGTATGGATCCCTGACAAACTGCAAAAATATAATTGTATTTCTTTGGCTGAAATATTTCTCATGTAAATCATTAATATGTTTTTGGTTGTTACATTCTCAATTAATTACGAGATTTTTCAGTTCCAGATAAAAGAAAGCAAAGTTTGATATTTGTATAATTTGTTGTATTCTTATAGAAACAAATTGCAGCATTCTTTGTTTTGGCTGATATGTATATGTCTAGCAAGTGCTTCACTAACATTGTTTTGGCTATAGCCGCCATCTTTACTGCCAAGTTTCAAATTTGGAAATGTCTTGTTTTCGGAAACAAATGTGCTCTTGCATCAAAGTACATGTAGGTGATCTCTAAAAATAAATAATTTTTCTACTGCAGAAATATCGACTTTATTTGATTAGACTACAAAGGTCGAATGAAGGGCGTGCGTGTAGCGGAAATTTGTCATCTGATTTTATAAATGGCGAAAATAGAGGAAACAGTGGGTTCAATTCCTCAACAAACATTCAATCAGAGAGTGAGCTAACCACATACGCAAACACGACTGAGGATTTTCAAACTCAAGGGATTGTTCCCAGTGTTCGTATTAGTGAACCAAAGAAAATAGAGCCGGTTCAAATAATAGGAAGTAAGAAAGTACCATCACATGATGTTTCATGTGCTTCGAAGGTCAACAATGCCCCACATTTGAGTGTATTGCTTTCTTTCAATGACAAGATGCCTAATATTAAGAACGCATGTGAGCCTGCAACACCAAAGCACAAGCCTTTGCTTGGTGGAACTCCAATGATGCAATTCATGCAATACCCAAAACAAGAAAGTTGTAACATATTATCAGAGTACTCATGCTTGACTTATGTTGATCAAAACCTTGATCCTTCTTTTCATCAGTATTCATCCACTCTACCAGCATTCATCTCAGCTACTTGTACCAGTGAGAAGGATGTGAAAGATCTGTTGGAAATGAAACCTGTCCTAACAGATTACAGAAATGGGCACTTCACTGCTATACCTGTTCAAGTAAAGCGTGGAGCAGTAAACGCTCAAGACATTGGAGCAGTTTGTAAAGTAGAAGGATCACCAAGCATACAAGATTGTTACCTTAATGACAAATACAGTCAAGGATATTTTCCTCTCACATATGAATTCAGTCTTAAAGGCGAGACAGAAGCAGATTCTTTGCCTGAGGATGTGCATCTATGTTCACTTCAGAAGATTGGTAGCATTGAGAATTTGGGTTTCAGCAGTGCAGAGATTTACCAATATGGTGACTCAACACCTACTACTGATGTCGAAAGTAATTGGTATGATAGTTCGGAATTGAACGGTGAGTATTCATATGATCCAGTGGAGTACCCTCTAATTGACGAATACCTTTTTGCGTAGCAATCCTTTAAAAATTTACTTCAGAAGAAGTAAATGACTCTTATATTCATATTTACTGCATGTGCTAGTGTACTAGCAATATGGCACAACATGATGGACTGGACATTACTTTCCATCCAGTTATTTTGAGCAAGGATGTACTCTAGACAGAATTCTAATAACGTATAATTGAAAAACATGTAAAGGAAGTTACCAAAAGGCTGCTTTGCAGTGGCTATATAATCTTTTGCTGCTCGTATAATCTTCACTTGCTTCTCCCAAGCATCTAATCGACTTAGTCAGAATTCAGAACAGAGTTTAAGATGTTACTTTTACTTGCATAGAAACCCCAATACCTGTCAGAATAAGTTCATTCATGTATGCAAAATGCTTTCTAAATATTTGAGCATTTGGTTGTCTTGCACGATAACTGATACTCTTTGTTCTTCTTTCCTTGTTTGAGCACCTTGAAGTCTATTCAGAGCAGGTACCCGGCTGTTTGTGCTGTTTACTTAGCTGTTTCTAGAAGCTATTGATTCTAACACAAAAGTTGAAACACATAATTCCTGGTTATCATTTCTTCACATTCTTTGTTTTTGTTCCTGGTTGTCCATTGAGAATAAATTAACCATGATAAATTGTCAGTCTCAAGTTCTTAGGATTCCAAAGGTGATTTTTCTTGGTCCAAGCAAGCTGTAGAAGATTTCATTAGAAAAAACAAACTTGAGAGATTTTTAAAGTTAACTGAGCTGAAGTAAAACTAAAGAAAAATAAGAAAAATCAACCAACCTTTGAAGCCAGTTTAGGACTATGTTCTATGAGTAACTTCACTTAGACCCCTTCTGGAACAGGTATATTTAGTCCTTTTAGGCTTCTTTTATGTTTTCTTTCTTTTTTAGAGTTAACACTTAGCATCTAGTACTCGTTCCTTAGTTTTATTCATCTTTATTACTCTCTATATAGGTGTAAGTTATTAAAGAACTGTATTATCTAGCAATCTCATGATATTGATTGACGGTGCTAATCAAATCTAAATCTATTTATTGCAGTGCTTTTCTACAAACATTGTCGTAGGCCTCTATTAGAACAGGGATAAACTATCCATTCATTATACCATCAAATCTAATTGCTTGGTCATTATATTATTCACTGCAAGTTTCTAATTTTTAGGTAGGTTAGTTATTCTATAATCTATAAATAGATGGGTTGTTTTTCTATTTGATGGTGAATAAAGATTTTTATGTTTTCACTTGGTGTCAGAATCTATCAGGCTCGGTCCTGCCCCAATAAAGTTGCCTTTCTTCTCTTCGCTATGAGATCTACCCATCTCTCCTCACCACCAAAATCCTCCACCAAAAAAACTGAAGAAGTGATATAGGAAAGCAGTGTTCAGGACCCTACATTAATTAAAGATCCCTAGGGAAAGAATTACTCTATAAGAAGCAGGAGGAACTATAATTGATTAAAAGTTCAAGTTAAGATTCTTTACATAGTGGGAGGTATATTAACATGGTAAATCAAAAAAGGAAAAATGTTGTAGCAAGTTCTAGTGTTGAAACTGAGTACAGAACAAGAATACAAACTAACAATGAAGCGGATTAAGACTTCTTTTTATGATCTTATTATTAATAATATTAGATAAATAAATATACACTATAACAATCACGTGGTTGTTTATATTGTAAGCAATTCAATATTTTATGAATACATTAAGGTTGACCAAATAGATTTGCCTATATATGCCATTTCTGTAGAAAAAATTGTTGTTTTAGCTTGCTATGTGAAAGTTGGTACTCCGTTCAAATTGGATTAATTGGACAAAACACATTCAAAGATATTTATTTATTATTTATAATAATTTTATAAACCAAACAAAGAAATAAAACCATCCTGTGTATTACATTTCTCATAAATAATTTATATCATTTCATAACAATTATATTCATGAATCAAACACATCATTAAACATTTAATTTCGGTCCTTAAGATGTGAAGCAATCATAATTAATTATACTTGAATGTTGGTGGTACCAAGGAAGAGCAAAGCCACCAGTTTGGTGAAAAACATGGCAAAGATTGTAAGAGCAGTGCTTCAAAATTGAACCGCACTTGCCAGTTCAATAGACTAACTCAGGAATTAATAACCAAACAGAATTGTAGTTGACCAGAGGAGAACACAATCTTTACAAATAAATTTCTATTTTCAGAAAGAAAGGCAAAATGATTTAATGAGAACAAAAATAAAAGTCTACAAAGAAGTTAAGACAAAGCAAAATAATGATTATTAATTTTGACTCGTTCACATTATGGAACTTTCCAAGGTTATAATAATTCATACACAACCTTGGCTTAGATTGATCCCCATTTGAAACAACCCCCACAGTTCACTAGCTCAGCAAAGTTGGACCCCTTCCCCAATCTCATCTCTCATTTAAAAAGTCATTAAAACTATCTTGAAGTCTTATAGCATTCCCACACCAACTGACATCTCAACTTGTTGTTGTTATCTTCACCAGTTTTTTTAAGTATTAACTAATTAGTTTTAAAAAGCACAGATCTCATGGAATCTTTCTTTGAACAAAAAATATGTAAAATAACACACTGGCTTAATCCTTGCAAGTGTCAACCTAGGAGATCATAATATTTGTTTATCAAGGTCCTGAGAAAACCATAAAATAAACTTAAAAAATCTTACCGGATGACAACCCGTGAGAAGAGATGCACAGGTTCTCGGATCTTCTGGAGACTGCCAGCGTTGACTTGATGGAGATAAAGCCTATCTACATAAATGGCTTTTGACAATAGAGGCAATTATATGCTGCTATGAAGGTTACTGATAACACTGATTAAAGGTCAAAAAGGAAAAGGTAAAAGAAGAAGAAGAATGATAAGGTTGTAACAAATGATCTCAAATTTTTATCAGAGCACTTCAGTCTAAATCTTTTAATTATTTGTGAACAAGGTTCTTACAGAACCAGATGTAGGTATAATATCCATGTCTAGAACACTAGCTATGCTACATAAAGCATCATCACCTTTGGTTAATAGTATGCAATCTACAACAAAGCTTACCTTTTTGAACAAAATAGGTCCTTAATTACTAATCCTGTAAAAGAAAAATAAATTAAAGACCATCCATCAAGTAGTCACAAGTCTAAGCTTTCGTTCAATTCATTCCTCCTGTGATTGCAAGGGGTTGTATGTCTCTTATATGCAAAAGAATGATTCTTCTGAACTATAAGTTACAAGAATGAGAAGGATACCCTTAGGAACAAGATGGATAAACAACCAAAGAATTAGGCCTTCAACATTTGTCAAAACACCTATTTCACCATGAGGATCTCATTATGACATTCTATATCTTGATTTGTTGAAAAGAATTAAGTTCTTCCTCCTGCCATGGAAAAAGATCACTACTCCGGTCAACAAAGTTAAAAAGAAAACAATCCCTGAGTTCTGTGTCGTTAACCTCACAGAACCAACTCAACCAATCAGGTGCTCCACTACCTTTGTCCCCAGTCCCGGAGCCTGGTCCTTGGATCCCACAGTCTCCTCGTTCTACCAGTCTGCAACGTAAGGTAGCTACTCTACGGTGAAATTTCTCCTACTCTACGGTAAAATTCTCCTCAAACACTTCCCACACTTGGCACTTGTAATGGTTGATCACCATGAGTTCCTTGTCCATGTTCACATATCTCATACCTTCTTTCAGTTGGAAATGGTGCACTGCGTTGATGAGAGAAGGATCCAGAGCCTCAGACCGGAAAATTGATGTGTGCTGCTCATACACTAACAGCCGGCATGTATATCCCACCATAACACCTTCCAAAGGTGTGGTCTTTACAAAAATTATAGCATGTCTTCCGGAGCTCCGCCATCCATGGTAAGCTCGAGTAGTTCTAGAGAACATCGTTCTACAAGAACTCATTGACGTCAATGCATCCTATCCACAATCAGTGGCTTCTGGCTAGAAGAGCACCATGCGCAAATCGTGGTTCCTGGGTCTTGACACAGGGCCACATGGTGTGCTGTTTTTGCATTTGGCTTGTGGGGAGGACTGCAGGGCGGGCGACGGAAGGGAGAGTGACTACGCCTCGGCCCTTCGTCTTGACAGATACAATTGGATGATCGAGGTGCGATTGGGAGCGGAGACGGAAAGGGATGCTCGGAGGGGGTACTGCAGCGGATAATTTCCTGGGCTGCTGTTAATGCAGGGGACGCGAGAAGGTACCTGGACTTCGCGAAGTTCTAGCCGAAGACGCACTCGAACCGAGAGGGGTCGGACTTCGGAGAGGCGGGCGGGGCGGAGGTTGAAGCGTTTGGCGAAGACGATGGGGGAGTTGCCACTGGGGTCTACGAGGGCGGCGTAGGTGAGGTGGTCATAGGCAGGGGGTGGAGTATGGGTAGATCGGAGGAGAGGGAAACGGAGAAGCTTCGAGGCGGGACAGCTGATGAACGGAGCCGTCATGGAAGGGGCAACGACCGGGACCTGGACGTGGGGACTGCGTGAGGAGCGGTGGTAGTAGATGCAAACAAGGTCGGATTGAGGGAGGGAACTGGGGAATCGGAGAAAGAGGAGGACCTGGTTTCTACGGTCTCGAAGGCTTGATGCTTTCTGCTACCCTTCTTCGTGGTGGCGGAGCCTCGTCGGAGGAAGGTGCGATCGGAAACAAGGGCATTGATGGCCGACGTCTTCCAGATCGGCAGCAACACCAGTCTAGATGAAACTGTCAGAATTTAGATTAAAAAAAAGAATCATAAGCCACATTGTCATCATCAAATAGGAGGAAAACTAGAGGAACATAAGATTAAACTAAAGAATTTCCAGACACGAGGTGCAAACTGCTATGGACATCAACACTAAATTTCCATCACAGAAAGAAAATCTGAGGAAAAATTGGAAAACCAAGCAAATTTCAAGTAAGAGAAATCTCGAATAAAACACAAAGGCAACAGAGGATATGGATCTCAATTAAAAGCAGCGAAGAGAACGACAAAAAAAAATCCAAAAGAACACACAAATCCAATAAAAAATAGTAGTGGTATTTCCGATCCAACAACTACCCTGGTGATAGTGGTGAAGACTCGGAATGCGGAGTAAGAGATGGCTGCGAAGAGGGCGAAGCAAAGGAAGGCGAAAAGGGAAAACCACGAGTAATAGACGGAGTAACGCTTGGAAGAAGCTCTCCCAAACGGCGACTCTCCTTCGGTCTTTCATGGCCTCAGGGGCAGTGGCAGCGGAGCGCCACCAGATCCTAGCTGCTCCGGTCTCCGCCTCTTGCTCGCGCGCAGTTGTTCATAGGGGTCAGGAATGAAGGAGACGATGGCGCTGGAGCTGCGCGCAGTTGTTCATAGGGGTCAGGAATAGGGGTCAGGAATGAAGCGTCGGCAGTTAGCAGGAGGAGGAGACGAGAGAGAGAGAGAGGAATCGCAGGCTTCTGGTTTGGATTTGAATTCTTACCGATCAAGTTGATGCGGTTAATGCCTTTATTTTAGTAAAGATAAAATTTTAGTAAAAAATAATTTTAAAAAAAAACCCATTTTTTTCCAAATCAAAGGAAGTCCCACTTTTTTTTTGTTAATAAAAAATTCCCCTAGTCATCCAACTAAAATTACTCAATTATCTTCCACCAAACTGTTATTATCTAGATTTTCGATCTAAATTCTGAATTGGAGGTAAAACTATAATTCTATATATGCAATAGTAACATATAACTTGAATATTATGTGAGTATGTTGAATTCACATTATAGCAGTTATGATTTCGTTACTGCTAGTTGTTATAATATCGTTACTGTTAGCCGTTATGATTTCACATATGCTATAATGTGAATAATAAGTGAACATGATTGAATTTGTCTGGTAGTAATTACGAAATTATAATTATTACAATGTAAATATTTTTGAGCGGATTAAGTATGTGTTGTAATAGTTACAAAATCGTAACTGTTATAATATATATAAGAGCCATGATATTGTAACGTTTACAATAGCTCAGATCGATTCAAGATTTAGGCGGGAGATAGAAACTGGAATAGTACAATGGAGTAATCATATGGTGCAGTAAAAGGTGATTAAGTTCATCTTAAACGACTTCATAGTCCGTTCCTAAGCTATGTGAAATAAGAAAAATTACGAATTAGTTTATAGCTAACTGTCGAGTGATTACGGGAAAGAAAAAGTTTTTCCTTAAAGAGTAAAGAGTGTTGAAGTTGTAAGGTTGTAAACATAATTACATATTAAAAACATATGAGAAAAATATCTTTATTGGAATGAGGCATTTTGGGTACAGCCTAAGAGCAAAATCAAGAGGGCTTAGGTCCAAA
>JBBPFQ010000126.1:8777867-8788099 GCA_037974815.1 Kaempferia elegans | reverse complement strand
GTGATTCTACTGAGCTTATTTTTGCCTTGGATTAACAACCTCCTTGGTTGTAACCAAGTAATTCTTGGAGTCTCTTTTCATTTTATGTTTATTTATAGTTGTTGTGTTAGCACTAATCTTTGATCCTTGCTCTAGCTCAAGATACTTTTTAATTTAACTTGCAGGAATCTAACTCCCCTAGCCGGCCTCAACAAGGACCAACATTCTTCACTTCACTCACTACTTTCTTAACCTCTTTCTTGGATACTGTATATTTTTTTAGGTTTTTTTCGTTCTCACAAGTGTATAGTAAATTGTCAGTTGCTTGTTTTTGTCATTTTCTCATATACTTTCGATTAAATATATTAATTAAAAATTATTTTAATAATATTTGATTGTTATAGATACTTACTATTGATTTATATTTAAGATGTTGAATATTGCATCTATGCTTTAATATTATCTCATCAAATATTTAGTGCTTATTAAAATCTTTTGTTGCAAATATTAGTAATGTCTAATTTAAAATATATGCTTTATTATTATCGCACATAATTAATTTTATTGTACAAGCATCAAATTTAAGAAATTGCATATATAATTATAATAAAGATTGATCTCTAAGTTTAATTAGCGAGCCATCAAGTCCCAAGTCTGAGAACTTGCATTTATAATGGTCATGAGAATTGATCTTCGATTTTGAATTTTAAGCATTGATATAATGTGTGTGTGTGTATGACAGTTTTTTTATGAATGAGTGTTTATAATTGAATAATTTAAATGAAAGTAAATAAATATATATTTCTCTCTTTTTAAAAAATGATATAGCATTAGCTCAAATTAAAATTTATACAAATAATAAGATAAGTTCAATAAAATATATCACATATAACCTTACTAATATCAAATACTAACAAATTATTTTTTAACTTAATTAAATAAATATTTATTTATTCATTGACATTTGAAATACAGTTAAGAAAACATACAAAAGAGATGGAGAAGCTGGACCTGATCTCATTGAAATTTAGTTTTCTATCACATGCTAACTTTATTTCTCTCAATCTCTATTGACATCACAAAGAAAGAAAGAAAAATTATTGCGTCATTTAAGTTTAATTTAACAGATAAAAAAACTAAAAAACTTTGAGCATCATAAATAATTTGGACGCCAATGAATAAAAGTTTGTGATGAAAACTCATTGATTCAATAACACTTTCATTAAGGTAAAATTGGTGGAACTTTTCATACAAAAGTGGTGGCTTTATTATGTTAAGAGAAGATGCTTCAAGCATCAAGTAGCATTGTATTAGGTTCCTAATGATCCTAATTAAGATTAATTATCATTGTTCTTATCTGGGACCATCGTTGGGTGAACCATTGGTGAGTTATCACCTGTGTTGATGAAGTCGTCGCACGACAAGAGGAAAACCAACTGAGCTTGCTAAGCCAGCTAGAAAGAGAAAAGGGGAGAGAAAGAGAGGGTTAGAATGAAGACCAAAGTACCTTAGCTCAATTATTTTGATGCTCAAGTTAGGCTTCCTGCGAGAAAAAGTGGAGAAAAAGAACAATGTGGATGAATGGATGTGTGCATTCATAAGCGCACCTCTATCCGCAAAAGCGAACTCCTTTTATATCACAACTACCAGATATCTTTTTCTTCTAGGTATTAATTGATAATGGGACGTTTGTCATACTTCAGTAAAGAAATGGGCACATCGTATCTAAGGTCATGTCACCCACATTCTATATTGTGGAAGACCATACTACACGAGTTATCACACCCCATGTGCATCACATTGTTTCACAAGTTTTGACAATCCACGTGATGCATCATATGTTATTGACCAATGGGGCGGGGGACCTGAACATATTAGGTTGCAGGATGTTAGACTATCAAAATCGAGTCGGATAGGCTTGAGCATCGGGTCGGTAAAAGCTAAGCCGAACAGGACAATGTGCCAGGTTGGTGGACATGAGTCGGTCGAATAGGCAGAGTTGAACCAAATGAGATTACCAGAATCCTAGTTATGTAATGGGACAGGCATAGTGTGTCAGATTGGCGACACAGAAGGGGGATCAGAAGAGCATCAGATCGGTGGAGATTAGCCGAGTGACATTGGCCTGTCGAATAAGCAGAGTTAAGTTGAATGAGTCAAGCGAGTTGAGTTTCTGGTGTTGGGGTACATTGAACCGGAGGACCCGAGTGAGCTAAGTAGGGTGGTGTGCCGAGTCAATGGATTTGACTCGAATAGGATGTCAGAACGGTGGACCAGAGCCAAATAGTGAAGCTTTTCATCTCGGTTTACCCGAACCAAATGGCAAACCTTGTTACCTGGGGTGACCCAAGTGATGGCGATCTAGTTGACTCATCTGGACTTTGATATGCATCTCAAGGACTATTGACCCTTTTAGTGTGCACATAGAGGCTTCTGATACTCCCCATATCAATCACCATATAATGTATAAATAACATAAACACTCACCCACAACCATATAATTCTGTTTAGGATATATTTAACTTGTAACCCTAGAGAGGTCAAGACAGATGCAGTTAGTTTTGATGTGCATTCAAACCTTAACATATCTTTATATTGGTTTCCTAACATTTAAATTATTTTGACTAGCATCATATGACCTTTAGTGATGGGGCATGACAATAACTAGTTGACGTCACTAGTAAACATTGGCAAAGTGTTCTGAACCATTATTACATAGTAAGAGAAAAACTCATGGGCAAAAATAAAAAGAGCGCCCTTTTTAATTGAAATCGTCAAAAGGGCAACTTTTTTTTATCAAAAAGCAAAACAACCCGACAAACCCGATTAAGAATTTTTTTTATTATTTTTACTATAATTTTTCACTTTTATCTTAATATTTCATCATTATACCTTAAAAAAATTTCAAAATATACATTATATCTTAATATTTCATAAAAATTTTCAAAAAATTTTCAAAAAAATTTATCTTAATTTTCAAAATAAAATTTAATTTAACTAAAAAAAACAGCTCTTACCCCTTAAATTCAGGTCAACCTGGGTCAACTCGGTCTCGAACCCAACCTGATCACCCAACCTGATCCTAACACAACCCACCCCAACCCGAACTCAAAAATCTCCAATATTTTCCGAGTCAAGTCAGGTCAGGTTGTCGAGTCAGATTCATTTTTGACACCCCTACCACCAAACCCCCTCGTAAAATGACACAACTGCCCTCAAGCTCCTGCCACACACATTAATCATGAATCGGTCGGACGTGTTGTAGCATCTACTAAACTGTAGTTGCTACATATGTTTTAGCAACTACGGTTTCGTAGATGCTACAACATGAATATTAGGCGAATAGGTCGAATCTGTGTTATAGCAGCTACGTCGTGAACATTTTTGATAAGGTTAAGTATGCATGGTAATAGCTACGAATCGTAGCTGCTACAACATGAATGTTGCTGAACTAGTCAAATCTATCTCATATTTAATGCATGTGACACAGATACAGAAGGAAACTCTGTCATTTTACAAGAGATCTAGTGGGGTGGGGCGCATTTTGATTAAAAAAATCAAAAAGGGACGCCCCTTTGATGATTTTTTGCCCAAAACTCATCATATATTGGCCAGAAATGAAAAACAAATTCAGAGAAAAATATAGCCAACCATACTTTAGATATTACTAGCATAATAATGCTATCAAGCTAAATTAATCATCCATGAGTGAATTGAACTTAAAGGACACCCTCTAAATATTTTGCTTCATTTACCATCAATAAAAAAATAGTGAAAATAAAAGATATGAGACTAAAAGAATCTATTAATAACAACCACATATGAACCTTCTAATGAGATTTTAGATAATTGAATGACATTTTAGGAAATTGCTTTAATGGCACTTTGGAGCCATCACCTAAGAAGACTGGTAAGCCCCTTTGCATAACCCCTATTGACTTAGAGGAACCTCCTCTTGACTCAACCCGTTTAGAGAACCATCAAAACAAGATACTAACCTAGAATAAAGCATACACATAGATTATACATTTGCCTAAAGAAGCTAAAAGAGAAAAGTAAGCAAAAAAGAATAATAAGATAGGAATAGAAGATATTAAATTGTAAATCAATAAAGAATTTGATTGGTATGTGTTGTTTCACAATTACACATGGTTTAAAATCTCATATCGTGTAGCATGATCGAAATGCATCATTCAAATAAATTTCAGAAACTCGATACTATTTGACATAGACAATATCTCTTGTGCCACTTTATCTTGCTAAATTAAGATAACGTAATGTCAAACCTGTACCATTTCAAATGGAATATAAAGTCTGAATTTAGGTGTATAATTATCTTTTTTTTCTTCTCCATCTCCTTCCAACTCCACCGGCCCCATACATCAAAATATCGGCATGATGTTGTAACAATATTGTTCGAGTCAAAGGTTGAAACTTCAACACTACTCAAGATTTTAAACCTAAAAAAACTAATTAACCTATTGAGTTAATTTCTTCATTTGCATCTATCCACCAATCTAAGAATCCTAAAGTTATTTGTTGACACTAGAAATGAAATTATAATGAGTGTCGTAAAGTATCCAATGATATAGTAAAATTCTCATCTATCATTTAGAAATTTAAATTGTCATGTACCATATACTTTCAAAGCATTCATGACTAACTTATTTAGTTACATTGTGAGGAAAATTGCTTTGAATTTTTTCTTATTTAACTTATTAGTCCAAATTTCAAATTTGTGGATATGTTAATTTGCTAGGAGAAAATTGAGTTTGCAACCTTGCATGTTGATTCTGTAGACTCCTACACATTGGAAAAAACAACCTAACTAAAGATGCTCATAATTGGCATAGAGTTGAGTTCTCAATCAGAAAGAATGGTGCAAATTAGGAATACAATTTAAATTTTGAATTTGGTTTTGAGTTGTTTGGTAATTATCCCATTTTGATAGTCATTTAATGGAGATGATTGTATTTCCCAATTTGCTTATCTATTTCATAGATGTCGTAGGATCAAGTTAGTAAAAGTGTCTCCTGTAAAATGCAATTTTTGATTGATACTATTTGACCTGTCTTCTTTGTATGAGATTTCTCTTTTATTGAGATTTTTTTTGTGTGTGAGATGGTTATCTTTATTTTGTCAATTTCTTACTAAATTTTGTGATTTGAGGATTCGATTTTGTTATTGCCACATCTTAGAGTTTCTTTCCGTCAGGAACTATATTTTACGAGATCATACCAAATTGGCTCTAAGAACATACCAAAATGCAATTATCATTATATTCCATGTATAAGCCAATTTCATTCATTTAATATCTGTTTGGTTCCGTTGACATAATAAATGGCATGCATGGCCTGTGTTTCTATATCAATAATAATAAATAAATTTTAAAAAAAATATTGTACATATGTTTATCTCATTTTCTTTTTGGAAGTACATTATCTTGTTTTCGAAGTGTGGATAGATGTCTATAGCAACACCACCAACTTGCATGAGAATAAAGGTCAAGTTGGCTCCATGCCAATCTCAACAAATGGTGAGACCCACTATGTGCCTAAACTGGATTGGCATAACAAGCCTTCCCACTCTGTTATCTCTGAAAAATATCAATAATAAATCTTACACCAGGCACAACTGGACAAGTTGGTCTACGATTATAGGACGACCAATAGATGCCAACCAAAATTTAACCCATGAATATGAAAAATTGTCATAGTTATCAGAATATTATACAGTAAGGCTTATCTGTATGGTTAAAATTAGTAAATGTGAGCATACATAGAAAAGGTTCTCTTATGAACTTGCAAAAGCTGAAGTTAGCAGTTATTAAGAAAGATGAAGAATTATTCTGAGATCAGAGCAGCTGTCATAAAAAAAAGTAAACAATCACTAATATAAGACGTTTAGAATATATGAACCAAGATCAGTGCGTACTTTCAAGTTGTCAGATTACTCTCTATACACTCCTTAAAGAGAAGACACCAAGTACAGAATAGAACTCAAGAATATTTCAATACTAACAATATTTTTGACAACAACAGATCAATTTATTCAATATTTACTTTAAGAAAAATGGCTTGATCTATACAAATTAACCAACACTGAGCAAGCCAAGAAAAGAGAGATTTATTAATATGACTAGCATGAACAAAAAGGAGCATTATGAAAAAGAAGTGCCCCATACCTTAAAGCTCGCACCAGCGTCTGTGGACTACAATTCAGGAAGAAGATTTGTATGAGAAACACATGACATTAAGCATTTCAAACAAGAAAAATAGCTGGAACAACATAAAGATGGTTCAAACTTCAGAGCAATAAAGTCCTCAAGAGAAACAGATGTTAATGTACTGTTGATTAGCAAGTTGGAATATCTTATGTATATTAAGATGGCAATGTAATTTTCACACCAATGTCAGAGTCTCAACGATAAACAATGCATTGAAGTACAAATCAGCAATTAAGACTACCTTTCTTTGGCCAGCATAAAAAAGTTGCCAATATGACCCCATAGTGTCTTTTCAAATGTTTCCCATGTTCGATCTACATCTTCAAAATATTCTCTGTGGATAGAAAGAGTATTGCCATGAAATTGTCAAGGAAAAGGGAAAAAAAACAACAGGGACTCATTAAAGAATAGAAACAGACTAACCTAAATGTCAATTACTTAAACCATAATTAGCATAGTTTCTCAAGCATAAAATCAAAAGGATGATAAGATAAAAGAGAGTGGTTACGGTGGATTCTCAAAAATAGTTATTTAACCTACATTTTCTATATCATCTCTCATCGAAGGTAACATGTACATTGCATAGACTTATCCTGAGCCTAGATAATACTTCAACTGATGATCAATGAAAACTGAAGTTCATCCAAATATTTTCCCATCATTTTCCAAGCAAAGTTCAGCAACATGGAAATAGACTATTGAAATGGATGAAAGAAACTAAAGCAAAAGATGAGATTTCAATGATGATCCATGTTGTTTTATCTTAGCTCAATGAATTCTATCAGCACATTGCAAATGGCCATGCATCCAATATAATGAAAAAGTTAGCACATCAATTGATAGAAAGAATTTGAAGTTAAAAATTTTCACCTCAACCGTCCAACCTCTTCTTTGTGAGATGATGCAGCAGCTAATACAAAACGTCTTTTACCATCCAGTGCTGCTAATTTCTATCTCACAGTAATAAAAATCAACAAAGAAATGTGACTATGAATACATAGCTTGCAATTCAAAGTATAATATATAAACTAGCCAATGGTATGGATCAATAGACTATGAAATTTTAACTGCATAGAAAGTCTAGCACCTCATAAGTGTGAATAAGTTCCTTATCATCACTTAAAGAATCACGAGCTGCTGCAGCTTCAACAGAAATTGACATCATTCCTCCAACATCCTATAAGAAGCAAGAGATTATTACCATAGTGATTCATGATTTAAAGATGAAGAGGAAGGTTCTGCTAAATGCAAAAGCAAACAAAACCAATTGAACAAAGTTGAGCTTCTTTTTATATTTGATGCTATGAGATGGTGAAAGACCACAAGTGCACCTTCTGGGTTTCAGAAAAGATGGATTATGTCATAACAAATAAAGTATTTGTAAGCAAACCTTTAAAGTTGTGTTCAGATTGTTTCTAGCATTACTAAGGAGCTTAATTTTGTCATGATTATCTATGAGTGTCTGGCATTCATGGCACAATCTGTTCATAATATGAGTAAAAAGAGTTAGATGACATTCAGATTAAATAAATAGCATATTTAACTGAGAAACAAAGCATAATGTGTATAGACATACTTTTCAATTGACAAAAAATTTCCACGAATCTGATTTATTGTTTTTTGACACAAAGCCAATGCATCAATGCCCTTATGTGCCTGCTCAACCTGTAAATTCATATATCTTTTGGATCAGATAAATTCATCAAGGGCAATTAAGTATTCTCTTTGTCACAGTGAATCTAACATATCACTATCAGTATGCCATGATTGCTACCTGCTCTGCTATCATTGTGCTCAGCTGTGCATCATTTGCCTGGAAGAACAAAAGGGAGGGTTTTTTTATAGCAGGGATAAAAATATTCCAATACAAGTGAAAAGACCCATAAGGAAATAGAGAGTTGTACAAGTGCAGAGACAGTAGGATCATAAACCAATACCGCACCTAGCTTGCCAAGCTTCCTTTTGAATGATAGGAGTTGACAATTCAAATTTTTGGTAAAGCAACAAATTAACTGTATCCATAGTGAGTTGCACATTGAAGTTTCAATTTAGATTAGGTAATTATTTAATCATGGTCTTTTCAAGAATGCAAAGGATTTAAAATAGGTGCTAAATTTGTGAACACATTTACCAGTACTTCTTATCTGTCACTTTTGATCAGAATAAGGGGCACACTAAAGAGCTTCCACAAATAAGAAATAAGGCGCACAATTTCTAAAGGCGAAGATTAAGAAACAGCTTCCTCAAAAGACCTAGTTGAGATATTCCCAATCATCAGAAACACGAAAACTACTAATTAGTGTCGTGGACTCCACAAGGATCTCACGTGGATCAACTAAATCAACAAAAATTGACTCTCCTTTTGTATGCATATCAAAATTCAGTATATTTTCAGTTGCTAGGAGGAAAGTCAGAGTGCGAAGGAATCAAATTTGGAGTGCAAGCTGAGTTTAACCTGTTGACGGGAAAGGTAATCGGATTTGATGGACGCGATTGAGGCCAGAAGATCCGGGAGGGGGAGAATCTTGGCCACCTCGCGTACAGCAGCCTCCTTCGCCTCGATGCTTAGATCTTCCATCTTTTCCACCACTGTGTGATCTCGTCGATTCCCTCCCTTGCAGAGACGGATCCACCGCACGGCTGTCCTGGGCTACAGCCCAGCCCCCTGCTATTCGTCTCCGAGCTCCCCTAAATTCTCTGTGCTGTCCTTGATTCCATCTTGAGGACGGCAAAATGGGAGTCTGTAGTAGCTGAAACGAAGCTCGGTCTCGATGGAGGAAACCGAGTTGACCTTCACCGATAGCCCGTAGGACCTCTACGACCGGATACTCGTGGTAGCTTCCAAGTAGATAAATCCCGTCGCTGGATCAAAGTAAGGCAACAAGGAACTAGAAGGCATATCCGAAAAAAAATGTCATCTTGTTACCGGATCCGGAAGCAAAACCCATCTCTGGTGGGCTTCGCTCGCAGAAAATGAGACGGTAAACGGATCGATAAGAAAAAATCTAGGATTTTTCTTTTGAAGACATATACAATCGAATCTGGAAATCTCCACGTCGGTTTCGATACGCAAATGAGCGAAAAATCAAGGAACGGAGTTAGAAGAGAGATATAATCTTAGCGTGATTGATTTCGTCCGTTGCTTCGATCGGAGAGATCCGTCTCTGCCGACGGAGGTAGCCGATAGGGATTCGAGGAGAGAACGGAGAAGAGTATTTTTGATAAATTAATAACTGATTTAATAATTAAAATTATAGAGTGCATAATTTAAATATTTAAAAATATAGTTTTAATTAACTTAATTCAATGAAACCAGTAATAGATTGTACCGGTTAAAAAAATAATAACGTTAACAATTAATTATATGACAAAATTTAATTTTTTTAACCACTCTAATTAATCTTAAATGGCTAAAATTGGATTACATAAATTTTAAATTTTTTTATACAAAAAATCCATGGCGTAGAATAAATATTAACTGTGTATTATTATAAATAGATAAATTAATTATATTAATAATCAATAGAGGAAATAAAAATGAATAAATTTATTTTAAATTTTAAAAGGTAAATCAAAAAAAAAGTAAAGGATAAAATAAAATTTATTAAAGAGAAAATCATTTATTATCATTTTTGGAAAAGTCATACTAATCTAAAAGATAATTATTTTCTTTTTCAGATTCACCAAGCAGGTTTTCTATGTATATAACCTTATCTTCTGCATTCTCAAAGTTTTTATCAGCAAGATGTACTAACACAGAGCTTTCCCATCTTTCAAATACCTTGACATCAAAGTCATATGGCATGACAAATATAGATCCTTGTCGAGCATTTGCTGAAGGTAGCTGGAACCATTCAGAACTGTTGTCCCATTTCTTTGGCTTCTTTTGTAAAATAGCTTCATCCAGATTTGTGGCCCAGCCTTTAGAGCTTCCAGCAGGTGCATAGCCCGGAACGGTCATTTCTTCATCCTGAGGTGGTCTGTAATTACTGATAGCAGATTCATTAGTGGATAAAATCTTTTCAAT
>JBBPFQ010000126.1:8663571-8676602 GCA_037974815.1 Kaempferia elegans | reverse complement strand
AAGTAAAGATACAACTTACAGTTCCATAAATAGGATTTGCAGCAGCTACTACACTGCATCTAGCATTTAGTGATGCATGAATGCCAGCCTTGGCAATTGTCACTGTCTGTTGTTCCATAACTTCGTGTATGGCAACACGATCTAGATCATTCATCTTATCAAACTCATCAATACAGATAACTCCTCTGTCAGCTAGAACCATTGCACCAGCTTCAAGCCTTCTCTCACCTGAGTATGTGATTCATTAAACGAGTTCTGGCGATATCAGTCAACAAGAAAATTGCAAAACGGCCAGACAGCCAGATAAATTACCAGTTTCTTGATCAGAAGTGACAGCAGCTGTCAACCCAACACCTGAGGATCCCCGACCAGACGTTGAGATAGCAAGTGGTGCAATATTCATGATAGCTCTTAGCAGTTGGGATTTGGCAACTGATGGATCGCCGACCATCATCATGTTTATGTCACTGCAATAGAAAAAGGAATAACTAGTCACATTATGCGACTACCAAAAACAATAAAGTGATTGTGCTCGAGGATTGTGATGACCTACCCTCTTAAATGAGTTCCATTTTTCAAATTCTTTTCGACGCCACCAAGCATCAGTAAGATGACTGCCTTTTTGATCCACAGATGACCATATATTGAGGGTGCAAGCGAGTTCCCGAGCAGATCAAATGCATCATTTCTCTTTGCTATTTCTTTTATTTTCTTTGCCTCTTGAATAGAAATATTTGGCGCATGTGCACCTTTGTTTAAAAGAGAAACATGGTTGGCTATGAGAATCGTCCTGTAGTATTGGAGTTTTATCCTTTGTCAAAAATTCAGAGCCAAAATAAGTTAAAAGAACTACAGCAATGGTAAACCCACCTGAAGACTCCATTCAAGCTGCCTTTGCTTTTCCCTGGGAATGCCTTATAAACCCCTACGATTGCTACTCGATCACCGGGTTTGCAAGAATCAACAAGATCGTCTTCAACAATTACATCCACAGTCCTTGGAAGCTGGCCAGGGGCAGAATTTTCAGGCATTTCTTGCATTGACAAAGTTTGATGATCCTTATACTCGCAGAGCCCGTGTTCAGTTACCAATAGATTGCCATTTTCATCCTGATAAAGTTATCAAGAGAAGCAGATGCATTAGGAAACACACCAGTTGAGTCATTAAGTTAATTTCCTTACCCTGGTTGGATGAGCAGAACCTGTAGGCAAGCCAACCGTCGATGTAATGTCCCTATACTCACGAAATGTGAATTGTTTTGTGGCGGGACAATAGTGAACACTTTTGACGACCTTTGGCTTTACAAGAGAACCTTCACACAGATAAAGGAACATTATTAGAAACAAAGAACTATGGCAGTTCAAAAGCTAGAATGAGCATTCAATCAAAGATTAGACTTGTAAGAGACATGAATAGCATATAAGTGAGAAAGCAATAAAATCTTCAAACTATGAAACTCAGAGAAACTAAAAATAATCATTCAATTCAGTTAGTAGTTCAAAACACTAGTTAAATTGTTTGACGCTATTTTAGATAGTCGAGTTCCAACATTTTTTAAATTTCACGCTTTTCGATAGATGTAGAATGCAAATTAAAAAAAATATAGTATGTTGATGCACTAGACTTGAATCAGCAACCTGAATTTCCTTTTATCTGAAAGAAGATAGAAAGTAACAATAATTGGAACCTTCCATTTGATAAACACCAACAAAAATATTTATCAAAATGTCAACAAGGGATGAATCACTATTACAAAAACAAAACAATTTCTTATTAGAGACAGCAATGATCATATAACATCGAAGATGGGTACGAATGAGAGTTTAATTGAAGTACATTAGTGATTATGCCTTCCACGCAAAGGAACATGATAACATGATTAGACACAAAGAACTATGGCAGTGCGAAAGCTAGAATGAACATTCATTCAAAGTTTAAACTAGGAAGAGACGCAAATAGTATGTAAGACAGTAAGCAACGAAATTTTCAAACTATGACTCAAAGAAATAAAAACTAATCATTCAATTTAATTAGCAGTTAAATTGTTCGATGCTATTTTAGATAGTCAAGTTCCAACAATTTCATGCTTTTTGATGGAAGTAGAATGCAAATAAAAAAGTATTATGATAATGCACTAGACTTAAATCATCAACCTGAATTTCCTTTTATCTGAAAGAGGATTGAAAGTAGCAGTGTGTTAATAGAGACATCAAAGATCAATAACATAAAAATGGGAACGAACGAGAGTTTGATTGAAGTACATTTAGTGACGATGCCTTCCACACAGACCATGGAGCCGATGAAGGAGGACATCAGATCCCTAGGTGTGACCCTATGAAAACCAAAGGGTCCTTTAAAGCCCACTTGCACGCGATACCGTTCTTTCAATTTAGGGTTTACCCTGCGCGCTTCCTCTGTCACCGCGTCGGAGATCGGCTGGATATACTCCGCCGGACTACGGATCAACCTAAAAATGAACGAAAATCTAAGGAATCTACAAGCAAGACGCAATTTTTAGGGCAAGAGAGGTGATGATTTGGTTTTTAATCTTCCATTACCTTCGAGCGAAATCGAGACTGTAACTACGAAGGTCGTCTGTGGCGATGATGAGACGCCGGCCGTTACACTCGGCTAATTGCCTCACGGAATCCATGTAAGAACCCTTACGAACCCCAAAAAACACACAAAAAAAAGTGAAATTTAATCCAACAAAAAAGGATCTGTTCGTGAGGCGAGAACAGAAGATCAAAGAGCTTACATGTTGCTCCAAGAAATCACGAAACATCGCCTTGTGAGCCGCCATCGCCTCCTCATTCACGTCCATCGCGCGCCGATTCGTTCTGTGCAATCTTCTTTCCTTTTTTGGGGTGAAAAATGCGAGCCTGAAGTAGGCTGTAAACCGTCCTTGCTCCTTAATCGAGAAGAAAATGTGGAGGCATACTTTTGGCGGGAAATGGAGAGAGAAAGGTCGCATGGGCGGGAAAGAAGATTGGATCCAGTGATCTTGGGCGTCTATAATTTGATGTTCGATCTCAACCGTTCATATGGGCGACGAACAGTGTGTTGATGATCGTGACTTGCACGAATCTTAAAGTTAAAGCAGCGAGTAGTATCAGATTAACTTTAGATTACGGATCACCAGTATAACATATTTAGGAATGCCAATTCGGATCGATTTTACCGGATTATGAACAAAAATTTTAACTCTCAATCTAATCTAATCTAATCTAATCTAATCTAATATGTTATTAATTTTAATATTCTAATATTTAATAATAATATTATTTTGTTAATTTTATTTATAAATTAAATTAATATTATTATTGATAATATTAATATAATATAATATAATATAATAATATTTTTTAATTTTATTTATAAATTAAAAATTATTATTATTATTGATAATATAATATAATATAATATGTTATTAATATTAATATTCTAATATTTAATAATAATAATATTTTGTTAATTTTATTTATAAATTAAATTAAATTATTATTATTATTGATAATATTAATATAATATTAAATAATATAATATAATATTCATTATATTCATTATATTAATATTCTGTAATTTAATATTTTTACAAGGGCATATTTGTCTTAAATGATAAAAAGCGAAGGGCAATTTTGGTAAAAAAGTATGATAACCCCGGAATCCAACTTAACCTCGCTTTTGCTGAGGTTTTCGGATTCCGGGTTAGATTACCAAATTGCTGACGTGTCGGTAATTGATTATGACTTCGGAATCTGTCATTACTTAAACCAAACAAGGTAATGACAGATAACCTTGACAGATTACCAAGGTTATCCAAAATAACCCCCAACTAAACGCACCCTAAGAGTTGTAAATTATAGTTGTTACAGTAGAGTTTTATTAGTATATTAGAATCAAAGTGTTATTAAATTATAATATTAATTAATATTGATAAATGTTAAAATTATAATAGGTACGGACTATAAGTGTTATAATATAGTTTATCAAATGTCAATCTAAATTGAAATATAAAAAATATTATAACAGTTGTGAATTTGTAATTGTTACGATCTCATAAAAATAAAAATATATAGATGCGAAATGGGGCGGCCTTCACTGCTCCGTAGCCATCATGCTGACCCAACCCTGTCACAGAGAATAAGGGATTCAATCAATTAATCAGAAAGTTTCAACACTGAATTCTGTATACGTTTCTTGCCTGCTTTGGCGAAGGAGAAGAAGAGCAGCAGCAGGAACAGTGAGGTCGAAGCCATGGAGGGGAGAAAGGAAGAAGAAGATTGAGTTAGTGGCTGCAGAGCAGGGAATGGGTTAAAGAAATGATCCCGATCGAGTGAAGCGACGACTGCCATGGCAGGGCCATTTCCAGTTGGTGGACGTGCAGTGGCAGTGGGCAATGTCGATTGACCGACGAGACAAGCTCTGAGTTTCTGCTGGAGAAATTGAGCTGGAGATTGAGATTGTCGTTTGGCTGGAAAATCATTGACACTCGGATTGATGAGATCAATTTGATAGTTTTGACAATGTATGTTTTGTCAGGATACACATAGAATAGAAGATGTTGGAGCAGCAGTGCAGTAATTTAAATTTTATTTTGACAACCAAACAATTATCCTCCCAGGTCACTGTTGCAGAATTCACCAGAAAGAACCCAAATCATTGTCGAACTCATATTAAACACATTGTTTAAACCATGTCGACTCCATCACAATGATACATCACAGGAACAACAAGACATTAGATAAGAGTTCAAGGAACACTCACACTGCATATAGCAATACAACATACAACAGGGACGGTTCAACTGGAAATCCAAATCCTTATCATACCATCCCCTCATCCAGACAAGTAACTATCTTTCCCTAACCAACTGCAAATTTTATTCTGGAAAAAGGAATACGCAAAGCACTAATTTGTCGAACCAATCATGTAGTGAGGATGGGTGGAAGATAGTCAGATTTGGTTCCGAGGACTCGGGCTTTGGTGTCAGGGAAGAACTCCGTCCCTGGCAACTCTGTGACAGTGCCTTCACTGGAGACTCCTATGGGATAGCTAAGAAGGTGACCTGGCAGATCTCTGTCGAGAGTGTCACTTGAATATAGATCCCAGTATTTCTCAGCTATCTTGTTGACCTTCTGTATGCACTCCAATGTATCTGGATGCTGGAAAACTTCATCAAGCATTCCCAGATGCTCATACCAAAGGGCCATTCTGAAACCATGGATCTGTCCCTTTGCTAGCTCCCTCGTTGACAGGTAGTGTGGTTGGTATGCTCCCATAGCAATCTCAGAATCCCTGCTTCCATCCATTGATCGCTGGTTGATGTTGGCCGATCCGATTATGATATACTCATCGTCAACTGTATTCAAGAATTTTAAGAAAATGAAATGTCATTTACTCCAAATATGTGCTTGCATTACAAGTCAGCAAAGTGATATAATGACTGAGACCTTCGCATACACAAAATCCTTATCTTTCCAAGAATCATCTTGCATTACATAAATTTAAGATTTTTAATATTTTTGGAGTCACAATCTCATGCAACCAATTGAGTTAAAGCCAAAAGGTAGAAAAATTATTCTATCTCAAATTTTAATTGCAAGCTAATTTTCAAATCAACTTATGGTCAATCTATGCCAACAAAGTGCCCAGTTCCAAGGCGTAAACTCTTTCACAATTTAGCTTGCGCCATACAAATTCAAGATTTCTAACATTTTTAGAGCCAAAACCCATGTGTTGAAGCTAACAATCTAAAACTGACAATCTCTTGAAATTTGATCTCGAGTTGATTTGCTAATCAGCTTGTGGCCATTCTATTCCAACACAATGCCAAGTTCCAAGGTGTAAGCTGATTGTCAAATCAACTTGCAGCCAAAATTTGAGAGAGTGAGTTTTTTGGCTTTTAGCTTTGAAACAAGTTATAGCATGAGTTTACAACTCAAAATATTTGCGAACATATACTTTGCACACTTAGAAATTAACACTCTACTGACAATGGATTATAGAAAGTTGATTTGCAAATGAACTTCCAAGAGACAAATTGTAATTTAAGTTTTCTAACTATGAATCTCTTAGAAATAACTTAATTATTCTAACTCTAAATATCTTAGAAATTTTGAATTTTTAGGCGTAAGCTAATTTGTAAGGCTTGCACCCTATAACTTAGCATTGTACTTGCACAAAATGACAAAAAGCTTATTTGCAAATTAGCTTACGACTAAAATATGAGACACCCTGAACTTTTCTAAATTCTTGGCTTCATCAAGTTGTAGAATGGATTTGTGACTCTAAAAATATTTTAAATCTTCAATTTGCAGGATGGGGCATTTCAACAATAGATCAAAACTATGGGGGGAGAGGGTAAAATGACGATTCAACAAATTCAGGAGGCATTTCAAAATGGCAATAATTTATGCAGGTAAAAATGAAATGTTCTCAATAGTTAGTTCATAAAATAACAATGAATTAGTTGAGCATAAGCTCCTACAGAAAAAAAATGTTGCTAATTTGAATAAATTGATTCACTGATGCATTTTGTCAAACCTCACTTACTGGATAAAGACTTAGTTGTTGTTATTTCATTCAAGAATCTTGAGGCTTCTATACTATCAATTTGGTGCAGAAAAGGTTTGCTTGAGCTATAAAACCACTTGAGTAGAAGAAGAAAAAAGCTAAACCTCAGTATTTGATAAAAACATAAAAAATTAATATAGCAACCAAGGAACCTAATTTCCAAGCAGCTAATTTTTTGGTTTATTCTCATAAATAGAACAGGACTGCAATGAAATATATCTAATGTTACATAACCAGATCCTTTCACTCATATCCATTTGCAAATCAAGAACTAGTTAGAATGCCTAAATTCCATTGGAAGTTGAGTTTGAGTTTGATGAAGTTTCATGACTTTAGCTTACATGGAACTTAGAAAAAAGTTTGTTTTGTTGGTTAACCTGAAAACTTGAATTTCCTATCAGTTACTAGGTTTCCAAGAGGCATAAAATAGCATACTGTGAAGCAAACAAACTCATTGCAAATGATAAATTTTGCAGTACAAAAATGCATATCCATTAGCTTATTCAAATCAATCAATTAGTAAATGTGGGTGGGTACTACAAGTCTCAATTTAGGTATAAATCAATCAACGACGGAAGTGCATGCCTATTACAGAACTCTAAAACCATGTAGAAATAGAAATAATAGTAAATGAAGGCTTACCAATCATCATTTTCGTATGAACATAGATCATAAATCGTCTGGCCTCTTGAGCCCTGCTGTAGTCAGTGTCTGGCGGTGGCTGCTCCTCAGGTTCATATTCCCCACTTTTTTTTACCTCTCGATTCCCTAAGCAAAAGAAGGTCAAATAGTCCTTCGGATTATCTTCCAGTCCTTTTGCCTGAAGAGCTTGAACAATATCTGTATACATCATGTCCATTGTCCGCCGCTGCCAATCTAAGATTGCTTGAACTGATCCACTCTCTGGTATGCCTTCTGGCCACATTGGAACAACAATATAGACAGTAAACCTTTCCCCAGCTTCAATCTTACTAACAATCTTCAAAGACAACTCCTTAGGGATCAGATGCAATGCACCAATGTCCTCAGGCTTGATGCCATCAGCTTTCCATGCATAAGAACTGCCAAGGAAGTATTGATTTTCAATATAGATAAAATCTTTTGCCCTACGAATGGCATTTACGTACGCATCTTGAATGCTTCTATCAATGATGTTATCCTTCCCACTAACAAGCCCGGCTCTAGCAGCATCCTCTGGGGCCTCAGGGAAACCAAAAGCAGCACCTTCATCAATGGATCTGAACAGTTGAACATTCCAAGTATCTTGGTCGTCTGGAAACATGACAGGAGAAGGTGGAATTATGATATCAGATATATCTCGAAGCTCTACAAGGACATCTTTTCTTCCCTGCTTTCTCCATCTCTGTTCAAAATTGTACAAAACATCCCAGGCAATAGGTCCTTCGAGCCGAGAATGGATATCATGCCAAGGCTCTCTTGGTCCACCTTTCTTGATTGAAGCCTCTCCAAAATTTGGTTGGTGGAAGTCATCATGATGAGCTGCGTCCAATGTCCCAAACAAAGAATGAAATTGTGTATCATATCTCCCATCACAAAGATCAATGCCCCCAACAAAGCTCATAATTCTTCGCTGCTGAGAACTCTTGTTAGGCATCTCATGGTCAACAACAACAATCTTTTGATGATGAGTGAACATTGTGGCAATTTGTAGGTCTTGAACAAAGCTTCCACCATCATCAGGATTTCGAGGGCACAAAACACAGTGTACATCAGAGTCCTTGAAATATTGTTCAGTTTCCTCATCATGGGTTGCCATGAGACCATCTTTCTTCAGCAAACCTACTGAGGTTCTGTCATCCCAAACTAGCATAAGGACTCGAACACCTTCACTAGCCTTCTTCTTAAGGAGCTCTCCAAGTGTAACATCTCCACCTGGTTTTGGCCTCTTGGTGTCTCTCACCAAAGTGATCTCTGTGTACACAGACCATCCGGTGATGTATATAAGATGTTGTGCATTACTAATTGCATCAAAAATATCTTCCCAGCACCTATGAGGCTCATAGGTTTTACCATCAGAAAGAGGGATTTGGGGAATGAAGTTATCAGGGACATGTGCGTCTTGGTAAAGTGTTACCTTGCAACCTTGTCTCTGTGAGAAAAATGTGTAGGGGACACCAGGATATTTTCCACTTCGAACACCCCTTGCCCAGTTGCGGTCTTTTGAAACATCAAAATATTGAAATTTCACATGAACCTTAGCATCTCCAACAGGATTCCGATCTTTATCACAAATCTCAAGCCACCTATCCACTTCTTCACCATTAAGAATCTCAGTGACCGGCAAATAAGCTCTTCCAATGAGTGATGCCCCGATAGGATTGTCATCTTTAATGGTGATGACAACATCTGCTGCCGTGTGGGCACAATATATATGAAACGACTCATACCAACGAGGATTGATAGGTTCCTTAAGTTTTCTTGTTCGACCAACACGGGCATTCTCTAGATCAATTGTGGCATACATATTGGTGGAACCTTTGCCAAAACCCACAGTATCTTCAATACCTTCAACAATCTGTTCAAAGCATTTCAATGTGCATAAACTAATCAGAATAGAAGAAACAAAAAGACATTCAATAAAAATATAAACTACATCAAATGTCTAAATAGATAATCTCAACCACAATCCACGAGAATCAACAACAATTTTTTTTTAAAGTCTCGTACTAAATGGATCCCTTACCGATTCTCTTCTAATTTCCAATGATTTCTTATCACACTTTGATGAGTCTTCAATACACAGTCAATTTGGTGTTGGGTTTGCCTACATATTGGCCTCGTATTTTTAGCTATAGTTCAGGTGTTATGAAAATCAGATTAGAAATTGAACTAAAATACTCCAAGGCACAAGTTCACTGGTCAAACTAGTGGGGCAATATATTGAATTGCATATTGGACAAGGTAACTAGTTAGACTGGCACTGTTTAACCAATCCAACTGCATAACTACAACAATCTTAAATTTAGTTATAAAGAATATATTTATTCAGTAATCAATATAACTATATCTATGTGATTTATAAAAACTGATTGGTTCAATCAGTTTTTACCTGGTTTAAATGAGTATCCAAACCAAGTAAATTGCTCTTGTTTTTCATTGTGCAAGTGCAATTTTAGCAAGGGAGACGAAGATTTTTATCATATGGACTTGCAGTAAAATTATTCATCATTCTAGATGCATCCGATTTTGATCTACAAGTCTATAGTTAATTGGCAGTTTCTAGCAAGTGGTGCTAGAGTAATATCCAACCCATGGTATTTGAGACCCTTTGCAAACCCAGCATTTGGGATCTCTTCTTTCTGTGAATAAAGAATTCTACAAATCTACTTTCTACAGCACATTAGAGAAATAAAAGATGCAACACAAGTTGGGAATATAAAACAACAATCACACACTATTCACCAATCATCAGCTAGCAACACACCGTGCTAATCCTATAAGCACAAAGTTGGTACAGAGAAGATCGAGAAACCAGAGATCAGTAAGTCAAGTGCTCGTCACAATATAGGCTTTACCTTATGAAAGAAACCAGAAGCTCTGTGAGGATGCGTCAGTGAGTCTGCTTCGAAAATCGAAGCATGGAGAGTTCCGTGCAACAAAATCTGCGCCATTTCTCACCTGCTATCTCAGTTCAAAAAAAGAGAAAAATATATATATCAGGGAAGAAACAGATCCGAACCGCAAGACGAACTGATAAATAAAATCAAACGGCAAGATCGCATCTTCCAGAACTTAAATCATAAAAGCGACGGTCGTCCCCCCAAAGAAAAAGAAAAAAACTTCCACGATGAATAGAATCTGACAAATTAGCAAACTTCATCAAAGACTAACCAAATCAACGGGAGAAACAAAAGGAAAAAAACACAATTTGAAGTGCAAAAGCGAGTAAAAAAAAGCCATAGGCTCGCTTTCCGCAGTCTAATTTAACTCAAACAGTAGAAAAGCGAAAGCCATCAGACCGGCACGGCGGCACTGCACCATACTCATTCAGCTGGAGTAGAAAAATCAAAACCACTTTTTCCCCTTTTCAGAATCGAGATCCGTAAGGAAATCCCGCGTAAAACCCGCCGATCTTGCAGTAATAAAGATCGAAGAAGTAAATTTCAGTGTACTTACACGGCAACGACTCCCTCGTCGAAGCGAGTGACCAAATCGTAACAAAGAAGAAGGGCAGGGATGGAGGAACTGAGAGAGATGACGATCACTGCCGCCCCGGCGTTGAGGAGCGGATTTATATAGAGAAGATGGAGTGAACGGATCAGATCTGGAAGAAGTGGGAGGATGGAGGAGCTGAAAAGCCCGTGCGAAGAACGTTGACGTTTTATATTTTTAACAATATCAAATATACGGCAATTTACAAAGGAGTCTGTGCATTTTTGAATTTACCAAACGACATATATTATTTTAATATTTATCAATAAATATATCTTTTTTCATCCTCGTTCCGTTTTTATCCTCCATGAATCTGATTTTTTTTTTTTTATCATTTCTCTTTTTTTATTCCTCTCGCATATAAATTCTCTTCACTTCTCTTCTCTTCCCTTCTCTTTTGATATAATCCAACATATCATGTCTATATTAATTTTTTTAAACCATTCTTCCATTAATCCTTTAACACATTTAGAGAACTCCAAATAAACAACGGATAAAATAGATTAGTACACCTAAAAAAAACCTCAAAATAATCTCCCTCGGCTTCCTCCACCTACCTGACACATCTCCGAGTGGTGGACCCCAACGCGTAAACCCCAAACTAATCTTGTGGGCCAAATCCAATGGTTTTGACTCTTGAGTTAAATAAAATAAAGCATTTTATTAATTAAAACATACTATTAAATTACGTCTAAATCGACGCACCCGAAGGTGTAAAACAAACTAATGGGACCGAAACAGAAATAATAAAAAAAAAAAAGAGCAATTACCTAAAAAAGCCCCTCACAATTAGTAATTCTCAAACTCCCCTCCACTCTTCGTTGATTCCCACAACATGGCCATTAACGGCTCACTCGCCTCCTCTGAGGAATTGACTTTCTCGATTAGGAATTCCAATTATTATTACCGGAGATGCTCGAACCAAATCTAGTGCCATGGTCCATGGATCTGAAAAGAGAGAGGGAGATCAAACCCTCTCCCAAAAATTACCTTTCCTCCGGCCGCGGGCCCAATCAGAACTATACTAGGGGAAGTTGAACTTAGAGGAATCGTCACCGGCGCCATCGACATCTAAATCTGACAATATCTGAGCATATTTTCCTCCGCCGTCGCCGTTGATCTGTGCTCCTACTCAGATCTGGCCGGATTTAGATGCCGATCGGGCCGGCGACGATCCATCTGGGTTCACCTTTCCCTCAAGGTATAGCTCTGGTCGGACTGACGGCTGGAGGCCGCTGGTAGTGGGCTGGGATGAAGAGTGAAACACGAGGACAGGTGATATTATATGACAGAAAATTTGAATGATAGCCCAGGGATGCTCTATAATGTTAGAAAATAATTTAATATAAGTGCCATTAAATTCCAAATGTCAAATGAGATGCTAAAAAATTTAAAATCATAAATAAATAATATAAATAGTTCTAGAAGACTAATAAAAAAATATAATGATGTCCATAAATTATATTTTGTCAAAATAATTTGAAGACCAAATGACACGTTTGAGGTCGCAACTGGTTCAGCGATAAGTTGCCTTCTGATCACATGGTTCGGGCCGGAGTTTAGGCCTTCGGACGAAACTAACACAAGCCTCAAAGTCGAAATAAGTGAAAAGAAGGATTGAGACGAAGGGTATTTTGGTAATTTATCTGGCCAAATATCTGATCCTTTGGCAAATTTAGTATTAAAATTATAGAAGGAGCACGAAGTCCATTGGAAATTATTGACTCTAAAGATCCACTTGGAATAATAATAATAATAATTAAATTGATGGATTGAGTGCGACAGCATTCACGGAATGGGGCTTGCCGACGAGGATAACGCGGAGAAGAAATGGCCACGGTCTTGCTACTCACACGTCACCCGAACCAAAAGATACCATCGCAGCACGTGGCAACACCTGTTGCCTGCTGCTTTAACTTCACCTTCCTCACCGCTTTGAATTAATGCTAATTTTTTATTTTGGTAAGGCGTAATAAGTTTTATAATGCAATCTTAATTATATTACCAGCCATATTAATTTATTTCATATCATTTTAACTTTATAATATAATATAATTTAAATTATAAAAATTAATAAATTTTTATAATCTTAATTACAGGTCGTCCGTGTCAAATATTTTTGATTTATTTTAATAACGGGTAGAATTTTTTTAGCCGGATGAAGCGTTTAAAAATTAATGAGTATAAATTGAATATCTAATACCAATTTAAAAAAAAATAAAATTGTGAATTATTTACTAACAAAGCTGGTTCATCAACTTGATAAATACATAAATAAATTT
>JBBPFQ010000126.1:8475752-8499077 GCA_037974815.1 Kaempferia elegans | reverse complement strand
TGAATCTCAGAGAAAAGGTAACCAACCGAGATTCGATAAGGTGTGCACTTAACGCTTTTCAGAGAACATAAGTCTGGTCGACCTTAGTAGATGTATATTACATCTCTAGGGACTTATAGATAAGTAATCTAGAAGAGTTATTTTCTACATTTGAGATTCATGAATCTATATGTGTAGAACTAACGAATGAGCCGAATCCGAACATTGCCCTAAAGGCAAAAATGGATAAACTAGATTCCGAGACATCCGTTGACGAAAATGAAGCAGCCCTCGAGGTAAGATATTTTAGTAAATTTCTTAAAACTAACAAGTTTCATAAGTCACATGCAAAGAAGCATACTCAAAGGAAGAGAAAGGTAAGATGCTACAACTGTCAAGGACACATCAAGGGCGACCGCCTAAAACTCAAAAAGGACAAAGACAAGGGCAAAAGACCACCAAGTTCAAAGCACAAAAATTTAAAAGCTATGTGGGATGAATCTTCATCTGTCCGAGATCGAAGCCTATGCCGGACTAGCACTTATGGCGAATCATCAGAGGGATGAAGAAAGTACTTCAGAGATAAGCATCAACGAAGGGGGAATATCTTCAGAAGAAAGAATCGAAGAAGGGGGAGAATCTTCAAAAGAAAGCTTCGAAGAAGGGAGCATTAGAGCATAAGATAAGTGACGTACATGCATTATCCCTTACACAATCTTACCAGTTTATAAAGATGCTCACTTGAAACTTGGCTAAATTAGAAAATAAAAATACAAAGTTAAAATTAACTTTAGCCAAATCATGCTTACTAGAAGACTTTGAGAGATTAAAAACAGAAAACGACAAATTGAAAGATAAAATTGAACAAATTGAAAAGAATGATACATGTTCATATATGAACTTTTATATATTCAATTGGTATTATAAATATCATCAAGGTCAAATTAGAAAAATATCTCAAAAATATACCCTAGAAAATTTCTTGTCAATCCAGTAGGTAAGAACCTATATTGGATTCCAAAAACATATTTGGTTTGAATTTTTTTGTTAGAACTGATTTAATTACAAAATATTTTTTTTAGTTAAAAAAATTCTATTGAAATTTTTTCAAATTTTTTAGAGTGATAGGTCAACAAAGCTTTTGTTAGGACAAATTTTTTTTTTCGAAACTGTCTATTTTTTTCAAAAATATTTTCGTAGTCTTTCTATATTATTTTCTGTTATAAACTTTTATATTAAGTAGAAAACATAAGCATGTTGAAGAAAAATATTTTGATGAATAATTATTTTTCTGTGAATTTTTTTTATCAAAAATGATAATTTTTAATATTAAAAATGTTCAAAAATTTAAATTTTTTGCACTTAGACTTTATGTGCCCCACACTTAGGATTTTTTTTTGAGTTTGAAAGATATTTTTATTAATTATCTTTGGAAAAATTATATTCTTTCTAAACTAATTTATTTTTCTATCAGAAAAAAGTATCATTTCGTGAAAAATTTTCTATAGATTTGGATAAACTTTGTTATTAACGGAAAAATTTTCAATAATTAGAATTAATTTTATCAAATTGGTCCGTAAATCCTAAAAATATAAATTTTTTAAAAATTAATTCTCAATTTTTTCTTTAAGTATTGACTACTTTGTTTTACCCTTAGATCTTTTCAAATCTTTATTTAAGTTAGTGCCCCTATTTTTAATATGATCAAAGGGGAGAATCATGATTAAGTTTAGAGGGAGGTAATAATTTTTGAATAAGTTTAGGAGGAGGTAGTATTTTTTGAACTTTTAATTGCGTGTTTTTGCACTTAATTGTTTATTTAGAGTATTGTTTAACCCTAACTTTAACTTGGGTTGCTCACGTCAAAAAGGAGGAGATTGTTGGTGCCCCAAGTTGGTTTTGATGCGATCAACCAAGTTAGGTTAGATCATATTGGTTTCAAAGTTTGTTTCTAAGTGTGTAGGAGCTTAAGAACATAAAAAGTCGAGTGGAAGATGCGGCGGATGAAAAGGATGGCGATAAAATCGAGTAGACATGCTCAGCGCATCCAAGGGACGAGAAGCTGCGAAAGAGTACACCGGCGGAGTGAGAAGGACGTGCGCGACTATCCGATAGATGAGAAGCGGGGGGGGGGAGCCCGCTCGAGAAGGACGGAAAATGAATTCGGGTGAGCCATATTCCGAATGTTCGAGATTACCCAAGTGACCGGAGCCGAAGTCAATACGAAGTTGATTTCTGAAGTCCGGGGCGCCCGAACCACTCCAAGTTGCCTGGTATGGGTTTCGTCGAGGAGTCGTTGAAGGGAGTCCGCCTCCGCATAGTCCGGGCGCTCGTACTAGGTCCGGGAGCCCTGGATTGGATAAATTATCATCTGCGGCCCGTTGAAAAGTCGTTGCTGATGTGGATAACGACATCCACGCGGGGTGCCCAGAATAGCCACGTCAACATTTTGGATAGAATCGACCAGGAGCTATAAATGGATCCCTTATTTAGCTTGTTTCAAATACAACACAGTTGTACGATCTTCTGTTCGAGCATTTCATTTCCAAGCGTTAATTTCTTTGTACGAGGCTTCTCCGCCTCCGCCGATTTATTTGAGAAAGAGATTTTTTTATACCGTGCGCCTGTGCTTCATTTGTCTTGGATTAACAACCCTCCTAGTTGTAACAAAGTAAATATTCTTGTGTCTCGTACTACTCTATTTATCTATTTGCATTTTTATTTAAGTGTGTATTTAATCAAGCCGGAAGGATCGAGAAAGGTTGTTTTGTACTCGAAGGCAATTTGCCCCCTCTTGTCAGCCACACGAGACTCACACAATTAATTAATGTCAATATAGGAATCTAGAAAAGAGCCATTGGAGTATTGATATAATCGTTGTGGAGGTAGGCACATGACTGATAGGGAAACTAGTGATTGATCCATGAATTCAAGAATGTTGAGGCTCTAAAGAGGTTTCAAAACTAATGTTGGGAGACCTTGTTTAAGTTTCTAGAGAACAAAAAAGTGATCAAAGCAAGTGATAAGCAAATAAGAAGTAAGACCCTACTTGTTTAAAAAGTAAATTTTATGTATGCTATTATAACTACTTAAAAAAAAGGGGAGCCTTGACACAAAAGTAAAGTTGCTGCCATGTGACCTAGAGGTCACGTGTTCGAGTCTCGAAAGTAGCCTCTTGCAAAGCAAGTAAGCTTGTTTACAATAGACCCTTCCCCGGGACTTCGCATTAGTGGAAGATTCGTACATCGGGCTGCCCTTTTTAGTATAACTGTTTTAAAAAAGAGATCAAAATAACATTTAAAATAGCGAAATGAGTTTTACAAGAAACTAAATATTGAGGGGTTAAATAATTGCTATTCTTTTCATGCTATACACATGTGAGTAATCATTTATGTATGTGCCGATCGACACAGAATGGTATTTATACCATGTTACCATCACATTTTAGAATAGCATCTTATTCGCACTTACGATATATAGACTCTGAATTAAAATTTCAAACTATCCATGCAGGCTTCAACTAAATGGGGCTTATACACACTAAAACATTGCACTGATAAACTAATAAAAGGAAACTGCAAGATTACATACCATTGAACCGATCTTCAGTTTCTGTTTTGGATTTATCCCATACTCATTATGAACAACGCCATCAGCTAGCAACTGAAAAGATAAGTGATCATAAACAACCCATCAATACTATTTTTAGCATTTGTAAATACATTCAAGTAGAACTTTAAAGATGAAAATAAGTTAATCTCCTCAGGGAAGATATATATAAAGCACTAGTTGTCAACATTCAGACAAATTTATTGGAAGATCAAAAGATAAGAGGCCAAACTATACAAAAAGCACTAAATTGATAAATTAGAACTCAGTAGGTTAAATTTATTTACCTACAGTATCATCAAGTTGGTTAAAGTATAATAGGTTAAATCTATACATCAAAATGTTGAAATTACTATTAGATTAAATAGGGTTTTAAGTCTATTCAATACAACATTTATTGAATTTGAGCTAGCCAGAAACATGATTATGTTTTCAAGCTAACAATATCAATCTCTAACAATATATATCCTTCCCAACAAAATTCCAAGGAATCTTTCAAATGTTCTCACAGATGATCTAGTCAGAGTGAGATTGCAAATATTTCTTCTACCCAAACCACAAAAGATAGAATACATACTTCTAACTTATCTATTATGTATCGAGATTTTATCATATTTAATTTTTACATCTTAAATTATTTTTTAAAAATTTTTAGGTGACGAAAAATGTTGAACCAATCAAACAAGTTAGATTTTGGGCATCAAATTAAAGTCTAATTGGGTTTGAAATGGACCCATTGAGTAGGCATGGTGCTTAGGGTCACGTGGGTCCGAACAGGAGTTAGTTGTATTTGTTTTGCTTAGTTTATGATGGAACTATGTGGTAATAACTTAGTTTAGTCGTGCAAGGATGAATTACAAAAAATTTTGAGAAGTTGAAGTATATATATTTTCCCCCTCTCCTCTTGCATTCTCCCAAGTGTCCACCTACACCACCCCCTCTTCTCAATCCATGCTCTTCTCCTCTCTCATGCTCTTCGTTGTTGCACTCACCCAAGCCAAAGGAGCCACCTCTACCATTAACTATCTCCTTCCTCCTGGAAGGTCGAGGAGGACCCAAGGTTAGGCAAGTGAAATTCTCATAGTTATCTTCTTAACAAGTAGAAGCCCTAGTAAGTCAAGGGTAATTGACATTGGATAGAGGATGAAGTTCCAGAGGCTAGACCTCTTTGCAAGGGAAAATTTTAGTAGGTCAACGTTGACCGATACTAAGAAAACTAAGAAGTCCTAGAGGCAACGTCTCTTAGCATGGGAAGTCTTGAAGGCAAGGCCTCTTAGAGAAACAAAAATCCTAAAGGCATGGTCTCCTGGCAACGAGAAGTCTAAATGAGACAAAAATCGAAGAGTGGCTTCTACTTTGTGTTTTAGATAAGCTTGACTTAGGCAAGAATTTAGTCTTATAGTTGGCAAAAATGAATGATTTAATCAACTGAAGGTTAAATTTAGTTAGCTGACTCAAGCTCTATTGCCAATGAACAAAATATTTTTGTTCATGGATTAATTAATTGATTGAGGCAAGATCAATCGAGTAATGCACATAACAGTCGACTAATGAGTCGGACTAGTTGATTGATGGAATAGTAAGAATCTAGGAAGAGGGTTATTGATACAATAAGAATCCAAGAGATTGGTCTGACAAGATTGGTTACAATTGTCAGATGACTCAGATACTATAGCGGCTCAACTAAAGTAGTTAGTTGACAAAGATAAGTTAATAGTCAATTGATTGTGCAAAAAATAGTAGATAGCCATTGAGAACAAGAAGGCTATAACAAGGCCGACAAAGGAAGTTTTTGAAAGTGTTCTTGAGCAATTAGATATGAATGGAAGCAAATAATTGCAAGTAAAAGAAAGCCAAAGAACAACTCTATCTTAGAGCTTGTAATTATGCTTGTAATTGTTTCTTATGTTATAATTGCTATTATCTCTTCTTGTTCATCTTTTTAAGCTCAAATTGTAATAAGTTTCTTCACCTTTGGAAAGCATCCAAGAAGAAGAAAGTATACAGGGATTTCAAAAGTGACTCATCGACAAGTCAAAGGTCGTAGAGTAGGAACCAGAGTTTTGAACTACGTAAAAGGCTATGTGTTTGTATTGTTTCGTGTTTGTGTTTATTTTGATATTTCGCTGCAATTTTACCATATTTATAGACACAGAATTGGATCTAGCTATTATTAACATACATATTATCCAATGCTCATTGTTAGGTTAACATTTTATTTATACCTAGACACAACCTAATGATATAGTGTTTGTATAACATCATTTTCTTGCTAAGTTATTTAACTTCCCATTGATGAGATCAAGTAGACTTGGTCAAGCCAAATTGTCATACTAGCCCTTGTCAAAAATATTTACTAAATAGAAGAATATATTCTGACAAGTTTTAAAAACACATCTAAGCAATAGAAAATAATCTATGTTTCAAGAAAAAAATTTTCCCAAAACTTTTTACAAACAAATTATTTTCCAATAAATAAATGAGTCATACTATTTTCCAATAATCTATTTTTTAGTTTCCGATTCTCAATTTTTAGTTAGTTTGTCTAGGCCAATTTCTAATTTAATATGCAATTCAACAAACTGACCCACTCATAAAACTAAGTCAGGAGTGTGCAAATTTATGTATACCGATCCTTAGGAGTATACTCTGATCTGACATAAGTCACTCCTAATGGTCAATTCTTATACTCTTGGTTCGAGCTGTAAAATTTACTTATCAAAAAAATTAAAACGAAGTAGAGATCTAACTCTTTTTTCTGTTCCATTTCTAGTTTAGTTTTAATAACTATGTCACAACACTAAGTTCATTAACTACAAGCTCTAGGTAAGCTTGTAGATCAGCAATTGATTTGCAGTAATGTGTTATGCGTTACCTGAGTAACTTTGAAGAGTTCAGGCAGACCATCCAGATTTAGATGAGTGTTATGTAGCAGGTCATATCTGTAATGTGGTATGCAGGTCAGAAAGGAATTGCTTATAAACATATTTTGCAGCAATCAGTATAGGTTATGAACATTAGAAAAAGAATATACAATTATAAGGAAGAGGAAAAGGAATTCACTCTATCACTACGAAAAAAATAGAATAATGTAACCACCATATCAAACCTAAACATCCATCAAAGTTGATGCATTTTATACAATTTTCAAGAATCGGATCATAAACATGAGCTTCTTAAGTTCAAGATATCTATCATCTTGAACCTTTGTTGTACAATTAAGTAAAACCAAAATGTCTACATGAATAAGTTGTTTAATAACTTTCAACAGAAAAGGGAACAATATTTACATGTGAAGTCAAAACTTGAAAAAACCAATAGTTTCATCAGCTCATGTATGTGCTTTCTGTTTTTCTTTGAAGGATTGATTTTAACTAGTCAGACAACATGGTTTGATTTGTCCAATTTGATTAATTGTTTATATCCTTCTTATGAGATTTCTCTTTTTTGTGACCTTTCAATTTTGAACTAGCATGGATATTTTTGAGTTTTTAAATTCCTCTTGTTTGTTAATGAAGGCTTGTCAAAGCCTGTCCAAATTGATTAAAAATAGAATGAATGAAAGAAATGTACAAAACAGAACTTCAACATACAAGATTTATTTATCATGAGATAGGAGGAACCATTGCAGTTTATTTATGCACCTATTGTGGAGTGTAAATTTTCAATAAGGTGGCGACACCACGCCAAGGTAAATCACATGACTCACACTCAGAATTGTGTCCCTCTGAAGAGAAAGAAGAGAAATTCTGAAAATAATTTGTATTATTCCTTGCATGACTAAAACCCATGGAGTTTTCCTAGTAGTTGTGCTCTTTAGCCTACAAGGCATCAACATATAGTTTATAACAATCACTTGGTGCAATTTTTCTTCTAACAATAGTATGTATCTCCTATATGAAGACAACGGACTAGACACTGTTCAACACAATTGATGACACATAGTAGTAGATGCTCTATCAATTTGGCAATAGGGGATCATAAGAATTGAAATCTCTAGTTGTATCAAAGTTTTGATCTTTACTTAAAAATGAGACGTCATGTCAGTATGAGTTCGAGAGTTGATTCAATTAAACAATTAATTCAATTGATTACTTCCTAGTCAATTAATTCAATTAATTGGCTTAAACAATTAATTAAATTAGTCAACTATTTAAACTAATCAATTAATTTAAAAATTGAATTAATCAATTATCAACAAGTGATTTCTTAGTCAATTAATTAAATTAATCCAGTTATTAGATTATTTCAACCAACCAACTAATTGAATAAATCAATTAATCAATTCATGATTACTTCTAGATGTCTCACCTTTGCTCATCTCTCTGTTGGATGTTTGATTGCTACTCCTCTATACAACTTCTAAGCGAGACCCCCTCTTCCTCTCTAAGGTTTTCAACAAGACCCCTGATGCCACTCAACCCACCTATCTAAGCATTGTGGCCTCCTATTCACTGAGACTGCTTCTTTGATGTCGCCCATGCTTCAACTATGCTTTAGTTCTTCTCCATCCTCTCGATTTAAAGTTGTCACTTATTCCAATCATTGACTTTTGGAATTCGATTTCATAGGATGGGTACCGCTCACTACCAGACTAGATAATATGAATCTTGTACAGAATCATCCAGTAGCTATTGCATTGTGTCGGAGCTAGGTATCAACTTGCCTATTGGATGGTAAATGCCAATTGTATTAGAAAACACAACTTAAGATTTCAATTCATATCACATGTTCCTGATTCACATAATGTTTGTTTATTTCAGTTTACACTTTTGAGTCAACAAGGTTATAAAAACGAATCCACAATGGTTAGTGGCATGTGAATGATTCTTAATTGTAACAAGTTTGCTGTTGTGTTAGAAATCATGAAAGATTGGTGTCCAACTATAGGCTTTGTCTGTTACTCCTTAGGACTATGGCTAGCATCACTCCTAGACCTTCCGTTTCGTTTACAAGTTGAGTCAAAAGAGTTTGGAAATTAGAGGTTTATTTTGCTGTATGGGGTTATGATTTTTGAAGGTATAGGGAAGACAGAAAAAATAATAGTTCTCCAATAAAGGACCAGATATAGGTACAAATAGTAAGGAATGCCCATAAAATCAGCAACTAACGGTGTCTAAAGTTAGAATCTCCTCTACAAAATACTAGAATTAGGAAACTAGAAAATCTTGTGGAATATTCCAGTCAGGTAGAATGTTCCAGGTTTGATTACTAACCTGCTTATCTCCTATAAATCTGAAAATCTGCCTCAAATTGATGCATAGATATCAATCATGCCCAACTTTCATATAAGAAATTTAAAATTAGATCTACTTAGTCCTTTGATGAGAATATCAACTATTTGTTGCGTACTAGGGATAAAAGATATTCCATGATCAAATTTAGCAAAGGATGGAAGATTGTTATACACTTAAGTTTAAGATTTTGAGGTGTTGCAATGCACAAATTATTTAGGACTGAATAAAGAAATTCGAGGCTTATTTTATACTATTTATATACAATTTTGGGTTCAAACTATAGTTAATTTGGCCAATTGAGGTTTGTATTAAGTAACAATTTTCTTTAGGATCAAATTGAGCTTGATTTGAAGTTGTTGATTGTATCTTCTTTGGACAGGCATAAACCAATTCAGTTCAGCAGTACAAGAATTGAGGATTGTCACTTGCTTAGACTAAAAATCCTCTCCCCTCTCCCTATTTTACACCACATTACCTCCCTTCCCCTTTCCATTTGCATCCAAGCTCCTCACATTTCGTCTTATGATGCTACAGCCCATAAACAATCTCCAATAACCTTCCCACCCTCTCCCATTCTTGTCTTCATGCGAGCAACACCCCTAGGAACTGTCAAACCATCTACAAGGATCGAAACCTCCATCTCTAATAGCCACTCTACTCTCTTCTACACTAAAGCAACAAGAAACTTCCTAAAATTTTTAATTGATTGCTCCTATCACTTAAAATCTCACTTCTTCTTGCTATATATCGTATATATATTCCATTTTGTTTTCTAGTCATAATCTAATTGTAAAATTTGCAATTAATGATGCTGAACCAAACCAACATATTTTAAATTTTTGAAGGTCCATTTAAAGTCTATTTTGAGTTTGGTTGGGCTAGTTAGGCCTTGTTTTCTAGCTTAGGAGGGGGTCAAATTAGGCTCAATTCTGAATTTTGTGCTTAGAATTTTATAGATTTTTTTTCTCCTCTTATCTTTCTCATTCCATCAAAACCCTCATTCAACTCTTCTCTCCGCATCTCTCTTGTGACAGTTCCCCAAAGGGGGGCCTTGGATGGGAAAGCAACTTTTGAGTCATGAGGTCCCAAATGAGACTTAATTTATATGTGATGAGGACATGAGGTGCAAGATCTCTTGTGTAGACTAACACTGAGGGCATGAAGTTCAGGATTTGTCGCTAATACATAATGCCATAATGTAGAGGATCTCTCATATAGAGTAGGATCAATCACTATGTGATCTCATGTTTGCTATGTGATAAGGGCATGAGGAGTAGGATCCCTTGTGTAGAGCATCAAGGACACAATGTGTAGGATCTTGCACTTGCTACGTGATGAGGACATGAGGTACAAGATCTTTCGTATAGAGTAGCATCTAAGGCATGATATGGAGATATCACGTTTGCTACTTGATGTGAGCAAAGAGTTGTATGATCTCTCACATAGAGTAGCATTGAGGGTACAATGTGCATGATCCCATGCTTAGAATGATACCAAGGGCATATGTGCAGGATCTCTTGCATAAAGTCGTGATGGGGCTATAATGTATACAATCTCTCATGTAGAGTGGTGTTGAGGGCACATTCTGTAGGACCTCATGCGTGTTATATAATGACAACATTAGTGTAAAATCTCGCACAAGATAGGAATTTGAGATGTATACTTCTTATGTTGTTTTACTGCCTTTATGAGTTGTTTTTGAGTGAGTGGTTGTTACAAGTGCATGGTGGTGATCTTTAATTTTGGTGGCACTCAATAGATGTTATCAATTGTACTTCATTTACTGATTTATTACCTCACCTAATAGTATGACTTTATTAAATGCATTGATGAATATGTTGCATGTTCTATTGCTATATTGTAGTTAATTTTGTTTTGGAAACCGTATGGAAAATGATAAAGGATTTCTAGAATTAAATTACTTTATTGTCACCGGATACTCAGGTTATTCTGTCGGCTTACCCAGAATATAATTGCTTTAGCATCATAAGACCCCAATGCTTCACTTGTGTAGTTTGGAAATTAGATATTTCTCCTCTTCACATGTAGAAGAATCACTTTTAATTTGTCTTATTGTTTCCTAGGACTTGAAATGTTGAGTAGGTATCTTTCTAATTCCATAGTATTTTATCATATTTGTGTTTTTGTTCATACAGAGGAAACTCTGTCAATTTTTGGTGGAGCCCCTTCTAATGCATGTGTACTAAGTCACGAGTCGGGGAGTAGGACCTAGAACATGACAATTTGATTGATAACAGAATAGCTTAATCCAAATATCAGTAGTTTTCTTTTAGATTTTTAGCATATTTTTCTTGGTAGGTCTTGTGTGGAACTAAGGGTGTTTGGACTCCAATAATGGCTTAAGCAGGGAGAATACATATTATGGGGCACATCTTAGCTTAGTTCTCACTAATTTGATTAGCTAGTTTACAAAACTAGATTTGGTTAGGTGACACCAATTTAGCATATTTTGTTTTCCCTCTAAACTCCAGTTGCCATTGATGGAGCAAATAAAAGACCCCACTTTAATATTGCCTTCAACAAACAGACACATGGGCAGTCGGAGTAGAATATTCAGACCCTACACCTTTTGCTAGCCTATGATCTCGATTTTAGTGGTGATTGGAAGAACTATCTTCATTAAATGAAATTTACCTATCCAGATAGCACCATTTGAAACTCTGTATAGTTGAAAGCTGAGCTTATTAAGTCCTCCTGGTATTATCAGATGCAGTTAGCAAGAAACAATTGTTAGAACTGCAATCAGTCCAGAGAGACACAGAACTAGTCTATGTAATCAAATATAGATAGAGGCTATAGTCTGCTAAGAGTCGATAGAAGAGAAGAGTTATGTGAATCATATGCGCAAAGAGTTAGAATTACTAGAAGATGATCATGTTTTTCTTCATGTTTCTCCCATCAAAAGAGTGAAGGGACTTGGCTGTAAAGGAAAGTCAACACTCATCTAATCCATGAGCGAATTGTTTTTGTGGCTTATAGACTAGCTCTACTTCAACTTAAGTGGGAGTGCATATGGTGCTCTAAGTTTCCACAATGTGGAAGCATATGTTTTAAGTTCAAAAGAATAGACAAGTTATGTGTATATCCTGGAGAATTTTATTGTACCCCTTGTAAGGTTCCTTTTGTTGTGATGATTCCAACACTCATTCGCTTCCTAATAGTTTTGTCGTTTTATATGAGTATGTTCATTTCATCGCATGGAAAGCTGTACTGTGTTTTTTTTTAATTATGGTATTATTATGTTTTCCCGTGTGGGTGAGATCTCTCTTTTATTTTCAGAAATATGTGCTGATTCAGGGAAGACTATATCGAAATTCTTTGTGGAGCGCTTCCTATTGCAGGTATGTACCAATCACAAGCCAACTGTGAGACATAGGGTGTAGTACTTTTCTTTGATTTATTATCTAAAATAAATGTAGTGTCTTTCCTATAAGAAGTATCTTTCATTGAATATAATTTCACCTGAGATAATTGACTAAAAAGAATGCTGGAAAACAAATATCTATAATTCAATTTGCTAACGTAGATCTAAAAACAGAATTACTTCTAGAGTTTCCTTATAAAAGGAAACTGATATGAACACAGTTATACATATTTTTTTATATGTATCTTCATTATCATTTTTCTAAGAAAAAATTGCTAATGTCCATTCCATTTAACTTACTTGCAAGAATCATACACATCTGGAATTTGGGTGATATCATATCGTCTGCAAATAAAACAGACATTCAGTTAAAATCCAGATAACTAGTATAAGAACTAAAAGTAGTTCGAGAATAATTAGGTTTCTTTCATGATAAGAAAAGTGAATATTCAGATTTCCAAACTGGATAAAATGTAAAGAAAACGCATTCAGCTAAAAGGCACTAATAACCACTACAACTACCAAATTGGGACAGAGTGCATACTCTTTTCGTTCATGATATAGTTCTCTCTCGAGCTTCTTCCAGCGTGCAAACATTAAAAGAAAACATTCACTGCCACAAGGCAAACCAGATGCAATACGAGCAACATCAATGGTTGTTTTACCCAGGGCCTTTGCCTGGTCATAGGCAGCCAGTGCTGGGTATTTACTATTTGCAAGGTTCTCATCCTCTGATTCAGCTAGTAATTTCACTTGAGCAGTTATCTTCTTTGTCAATTGCACCTATTAAAGAAAAATGCATTTAAAAAGTGAAAATAACTAAAATCATTACCTTGTGGGATCAATTATCAAACTGAAAAGAAAAATGAAATTATGCTTATAAACCATAATAGTTAAGGGAAGTAGCAGATATATTATGGTTATACCACATAAGAAACTTGTGAACCATGACATTTGATGATCAAATAAGAATGGAATGTAATAAAGAAGGTAGGAGTGGAAAATAACTTGTGCATATATTTCATTTCATACTCAAGGATGTACTCTACATGCAATCATGAAGGCAGTGCTAGAAGTGGAGTAGCTAGAGGAATCAAAGTTATAATAAGAAAAAAATGCTCCAGTTAGTAAATAGTGTTTAGTCGAGGATTCTGAAGAAAAGTAAAAAAAGAAAACTTGCATGCTAGAATGATACCCAAACTTCTACCATATTACTATATAGAATGGTTGGTGTAGTCGCAATGAACTTAAGATGGATATTCATCTATGGCTGCAACCATGACCAACTCCATCTAATCCAACCATCTTTGAAAAAGTAGGATGAATGTGGAGTGGGACAAACATGAAAACTCAAGCTTGGGCAATAGATAGATGAAACTGTGACTTTTATTGTAGATACTATTGTTTCTTGTATAGAGATATTTTACCTCCTAGACGGTTAGAATTGGAGATATTGTTTCTTGTATAGAGGTTTCTTTTCCAGTGAGGAATGCCTTTTGTATGCGGAATTTAATTGATTTATGTAATTGGAATTACAGCAAAACCTAGAATTCAATCACTAATTTGAACACTTATATGTCATGCACCTCAACAAAAAACTATTAACAATAGCAAGTGAATGAATCTAGTAGTTGAATCTTAGAAAATTAGACTCTAGAGATATTGTAAATATGCCTGTTTAAAGCACACACAAAAGCCAAAACGACGCTTGTTTTAAGGATAGGAGATGTTAGAGGTGAACTGAAAGCTAAACAATGGAAATTAATATTGTCAAGAGAGAAGAGATGTCTCCTATGTTATCCATAATATGTGAAAGTAGTCAAACAAGAAAGAAGTAGGGTCAACTTAAAAATTCTCCACATATGCTTCAAAATAATGAGATTAGGGGAGTGGGATAATAAAATATTAAATTCCATTTCTCATAAAGAGTAAAACACTCCAAAACTAATCATCATCATAGATATAAGAAATATATTAAACATGAGTACATCTGACATAAAACATCTTAAACCTCCTTTATCTTAGAGACAAAGAGGAACAAAATGGACAAAGGCAATAGACGACCTAAAGTAGTTAATGAGACAAGAGATCATATTATTCTCACAAAAAATGCCAACGGGAAAATGCAATCCTTTGAATTAGAGCCAACAAGGTTCTCAAAGGTTTAACACCAAAAGACTATAGTTTAGGGATGAATATAATAGGGTATTAGTAAACGATGGAGAAATAAAAGAACGGTGGAAGAATTATTTTCATCAACTTTTTAATGAAGGTTTAGGTGACCAACCTAACTTAGGTAATTTAAGTAGGTCAAATAAGTATAGAAATTTATATTTTTATCGTATAATTCAAACCTCAGAAGTAGAACAAGTTTTAAATGGGATGCATAATAGAAAAGTTGTTGGGTTAGATGATATTCCGATAGATGTGTGGAAGTGTCTAGGGAAGCAAGGTATTGAATGTCTTACAAAATTATTTAACATGATATTGAAAACAAAAAAAATGTTTGATCAATGGAGGGTAAGTACTCTAACTCCCTTATATAAGAACAAGGGTGACGTACAAAATTGTGCAAACTATAGGGGGGGTATTAAACTAATGGGTCAAACTATAAAACTTTGAAAAAAATGTAATAGAAAAAAGGCTAAAGAAGGAGACCACAGTGACCGAAAATCAATTTGGGTTCATGCCTGGAAGGTCGACAATAAAAGTTATACATATTCTTAGACAACTAATTGAAAAATATAGGGAACAAAAACAAGATCTACACATGGTATTCATTGACTTAGAAAAGGCTTATGATTGAGTCCCACGAGAAATTATATGGAGAATTTTAGAAAAAAGAGGTGTTAGCGTAATATATATTGAACTAATTAAGGATATGTACGAGGATGTAACGACTAGAGTAAAGATTTTAGGCGGAGTAACTGAAGCATTTCCAATAAAGATAGGGTCACATCAAGGATCAACTCAAAGTCGCTGTCTTTTTACACTAATTATGGATGAACTCACTCCACACATTCAAGGCACAATACCGTGGTGTATGTTATTTGCAGATGATATTATTTTGATAGATGAAACACGTAAAGGGTAAATGCTAAACTAGAATCTTAGCGGGAGACACTAGAAGAGAATGATTTTAAGCTTAGTAAAATAAAGACAGATTATATGGAATTTAATTTTAGCAATATTAGACGTAATGAGACAATTGTTAGGATAGGAGATGACGAGTTGCCGGAACTTAAAGCTTTAAATATTTATGATCATTTTTGCAAAAGGGTGGAGGATTGAGAGAGATATCTTACATATAATACAAGCAGGATGGTTAAAATAGAAAAAAACGTCGGGTGTTTTATGCGATCGTAAAGTACCTATAAAACTTAAAGGAAAATTCTACAAAATTGCAGTTAGACCTGCTATATTATATGGAGTTGAATGTTGGCCTATGACTCGAGCACATGAGCAAAAGATGAGAGTTGCAGAAATGAGGATGTTAAGGTGGATGTGTGGACATACGAGGATGGATAGAAGAAAAAATAAGAGCATTAGGGAGAAAGTCATAAATGCATAGATTGAGGGAAAATTCCGAGAGACACGTTAAGATGGTACGGGCATGTACTTAGACGACCAATAATGTTCCAGTTAGGCGATGTGAAACTATGACAAACATGTATATCAAACGAGAAAAATCAAAAAAGACTTTGTTAGCAACAATAAAATAAGATAAAGTTTATTTAAGTATATATGATGATCTAGTAGGAGATAGAGTTCAATAGCGTAAAAGGATCCATATAATCGACTCCACCAAGTGGGATAAGGCTTGGTTGTTGTTGTCGTCGTCGTCTTATTCTAGTGATTTTGCTGTTGTATCGTATTTAAGAACAGAGATTAATGGTTAGTTACTAGTTAGAGTTGGTAGTGATTTTGCATTAGAACCAGCATATCATTTGTTCACTTTTTGTCCTTAATTAATTCTTTTGCAATTATCAAAGGGTGACCAAAAGGCGTACCATACTTTGGCAATTACCAAAGGGTGCACTAATTTATTTGGTCTTCCCATTCTACCCCTCTTGCCAACCGCATGCAACCTTAACATCTCTCCCTCCTCTCTCCACTCCCTCCCTTTCTCTCCACTCGTGCACAACAAATCTCTCTCACCTATTGATTTAATCGACTCTAATTTATTTTTTTTCAAAACAGCACCACTAGGGAAGACCGAAAACAATTATGGATGACATGTTTGGACTTCTTGTAACCTCAAAAATCTACAGGACCTGAAATGGGTACATTCAAAGCTCTTTACATCAATTAGTGGGTTTCAGTCGAAACCTATCCATTTCAGGTCATGTGGATTCCTGAGGTTGCAAGGAGTCCAAATATGTCCTCCATTGTTTATTTTGACTTCTCTGAAGGTATTAAAATGTTATTAAAGGAATAAGGTGAAATCCCATGTTGGCCACGTTAGGTCTAATATAAACTCATATCAGGCCCAATATGAGTTCATATCAGGTCCAACGTGGAATTTCAGTCGATTCTTTCAATAACATTTAAACACCTTTGGAGAAACCAAAATAAACAATGGAGAGCATATTTGGACTTCTTGCAACCTCAGAAATTCACAAGACATGAAATGATGCAATTAGAGCTCTCAAGATCAATTAGTGGATTTCGACCGAAATTGACTAAAGCTCAATGTGGGATTTTAGCCGATTCTTATAATAACATTTTAACACCTCCAAAGAAGCTGAAATAAATAATGGATAGCCGAAATAATCAAATATGTATCCATTATTATCTTCGGCCTTCCCTAGTGGTGGTGTTTTGCAAAATTAATTCGAGTCGAATAAATCGATAGGTGAGACAGAGGGGGAGAGAGAGGGAGGGAGTGGAGAGAGGAAGGAGAGTGATGTTGATGTTGCATACAGTTGGCAGGAGGGGTAGAATGGGAGGACCAAACAAATTAGTATGTTGTTTGGTAATTACCAAAGTATGGTACGCTTTTTGATCAATTCAGAAAGCTAGGTGCGCCCTTTGGTAAATTGTTGTTAATTCTTAAATGTTGTGTTGTTATTATGTTTACTTTATTTGGAGTCTTTTACATTGCTTCATACACTTGTATTTATAATACTCATCTAGGGAAAGCATGTACATAAGTAACTAAATTACCAAATACACCTTTGAGATGGGTAATTCCATTCTTCAACTCACATAGATGTTCAGAATGAAAATGCATAAAAATGGAATATACATGTGTTTTTATCGAGGTTTAAAATTTCACCATGTCAGAGTTTGGATCTTCGACTGCAACGATACTTTTTGATACTTTTCAACTGCATTTTTAATAATGACATAATTCATTTTACTTATTAGACATAATTTTTAATTAATTTTTTTACTATAATTAATTATATATTAATCATATATTTATTATTTTGTATATCTTTTTCATTAATTTAATTATCTTAGTTTTTTATAATAAATTTTTTTTAATCTTTAATTTTTAACTTTAGTTATATTTTTTTCTTATTTACCTTTATAATTTATTCAATATTTGAGATAAAAAGCTAAAACACCTCTAGTATAGGGATAGCAATTTCCTTCGATCCCCACAGAGAATCTGATATTCGACCTGAATAGAGGAGGCAAAAACCCACCATCTATTTTTGTTGATATTAGGATTAGGTTGTATAGATGTTTACTCTATTTTTTTAATTATATTTTATTTTTTTAGTATGATATTAATTCTAATATACTTTTGTTGAATGATGGTAGTTGTATGGAAAGAAGAAAAATTATTAATATACAAAATATCCGATCCTTTAATGGGCATGAGTATAAGGATGCCAGTCTCGATGGATATGGGGATGGAAGATATGGAATCTGATCCGAATCCGACTCATTGTCATTCCTACTCTAGTTTCTATAAACTTAGAATATTTTACTTTTAAATTCTACAAAATTAGAATATTTTCAAATTTAAAAATTGAAGACGAGAAAGTTTCATTATTGATGATCTAGTTTTGTTTGAAATACATTGATATTTTTATTCATTTATATAATTATGTTTAAAAAAAAATTATAAGAAAAAAATATCATATCATAGATCAAGAGTACAAAATATGGCCTATAGCGGATACTTATTTCTGACACGACATCATATCAGAGTACACCCCTAAAAACCTATATATATGTTTACGTACACTCCTGAGAAATCTCTCAACATTCAATTGCTCATCCTCAAAAATATATTTATTTCTAGCTCTCCATATATAATGTATTAATGAAGAAAAAGTAAAGTTTTGAGCCTTCGTTAATACACTATTCTCACGGTAACATCTCCCAAACATCCTTAGAGTTCGTTTGAAAGTGGACATCTCTTGCCGGATATGAAGCTAGTCTCTTACCCTCCTCCATAACTCATGGGGGCACCCAAAAAACAAATGCTCCTGCGACTCCAACATTTGTCTACAAAATATACACCGCCTATCCTCCACCCTCTCTCTTCTACAAAGACGCCCCAATACAAGCATTGAGCAAGTGATAGTGTGACTAGGTTGCAAGTAAGTCTTCACACCGTTCATGTCCATACCTTCTCCAGACTGGGTGTCTAAAGAAGTCATATGCCGAGCCACTCAGTTGTCCTGGGCAAACCAATGGGCAATCGTTGTCTAGCCGCAGCTGGCAAACCTGCATCCAAAAGATTTCAATGTCCCGTATCAACAGTAGCCTCTTAATCAAGGGGAGTCTCGCATTATTTTTTGTTTATGAAAGTATTATATATCACCATTTTATATTTTGTTTGATAAAAATTTAAACAAAAAACATTGGTCACAATGAAATAATTTAAAATTTTAACATTTAACTTTAGATTAAGAGAACTAACATAAAAAGATTTAAAATTATTAACAATGGAAAATATTAAATTCTATTATATTTAAATTCTATCTTAATTAAATTTTGACAAAAAATCAAAAAGGCTCCCCTAAATATTCATAACATTGAAAGAGCATCACTCTTTTAAAACTTACCAAATCAGCACCTCACCCATAATTTGATACTTGAAATACACTATGTGCTACACCTTAGCAACATTGATCAAAGTTGGATCAAAGGTGCACCAAGGTGGTGTAGCTTTGACCAAAGTTGCACTACCTTGGAACAGTTTGAGTCAAAGTTACTTCAAGGTGGAGGGTATTTCGAGAATCAACATATAGATGGGGCTTTGTTTTGATAAATTTTGAAAGAAGGGTGCCCTTTTGACCACATGGATAAAAAGGGCGCCCTTTTGATTATATCTTAAAGTTTTATATTTTAAATTATTTTTTTAAAAATAATTAATTAAGTTAAATTGAATTAATATTTTAAGTTTTATAATCTAATGGAAGTTAATTTAGGGTTGAATAGAGCCCACCAAGTAGATATGATGATTAAGATCAAATGAGTTAAAATTGAACAAACTTTAGATTTATTTTAATCTATTTCTAACTAAACCAAATTTATATATAGTAAAGTTTGACTCAATCCTATCTAACAAATATTAGTTGTATTCTTTAAGATTAAAAATTTATATAATTATTTAGTTAGGTTTATTTTTTTTTTTCTTTTCAGCATCAATCGCCTACCTCCTACAATAGTAGTTGCACCCATCCATCGACGACAACAATTGTTGTGCCCACCGCTAACAACGGCCACTAGGCCTGCCATCGGCAACGTCCCGTACATCTACTACTTGCAGCAACCATTGCAACTGCCTCCCATAGTGACTATTATGCTTGTGGTCAGCAACAGTGGCTTCTGCACCCAACGCTCATAGTAGTTACAACTTCAATTTCTATCACATCGATAAGGTCTTCTAATTTTTTTTTTCTTATTCTTTGCTTTCTCACCGGTCTTTTGTGTCAAAGGTTCCTATGTCGAGTGTGTCAAAATGGTAAATTCCGATGATGTAGACATGGCTCGGCATTGACATTTTGAAAAATAGATTAATGACATTTAAAGTAGCAAAATGGATTTTAAAAGGAATCAAACTATCAGGGGTTAATATTTGATATTTCCACACTATACATTGTGGGTCATTATGTGGGAATTAATATGTTATGGACAGTTTTCAAAACTTTAAAATTAAACTCTGATTACTCTTTTTTTTATACTTATTTTTAGACTATTTTAGCTGTGATGTTATATGTTGATTTATTTATTAATGCTTGTATAGATTTCTATTTTATAATCGTTGTTTTGTTTAGAGACCACCTGCTATTCAACTAATTAAAGAATACAACATTTATTAAGTGGTAACATAAGTTGGTCCATTAAATTAACCAACAAAAATGTAAATCCAAGGTGAAATAGGTAAACTTTAAGTCTAGCTTTCTACTAGAGTTTCTCAGCGTCCATATGAGGTTGTGGCAGCGGGATGTCACACGCAGTCACTTTAATTGGTGATAAATTAGTGAAATGAGAATAAAAGTTGTTTAAAGAGAATAGAAGTTCTTAAATCTAACAATCGTGAGTGAAACTTTAAAGATGTAATGAATTTAGTGATTTATATATTTTTCTTGATCACATAATCAAAATTAAATCCACGCACAATTTCTTATTTATCCACTTTGCGATTTGCACTCACTTTTTCAAGTTATTCGTACAATCATGCTATGTTACTCGTTATTTTTCCTCCTAAATCTAAGAATTTTAGTTAAATTAAACCTTATATTTTGTTCTGACAATATTGTCAATCAGACATGGCAAGTGAAATTTATCTCTAGGCAGGCCTAGCTCAAATAGGGCATAACACAATGTGAAAACATTGCAAACTAAAAAAATCTACACTATACCATGGTTTACAATCTTCGTAGTGAGCAAATGGTTGAATGTATGGGTCCGATAAACTAAGTATTACTTGTCATAGACAATGTCTCTTATGTTGTCATATCAATCATGTCGATGAGCATTGTTTCATGCCGACAGTTGACACCTCTTGGCATGCTACAATATAAGTCAATTTAAATTGAAATAATATTAGTTTTTTGTAACTTATTCCTATACAAACAAATATCAAAATTGTACCATTCAAATGGAAAAAACAAATTTGAACTTCACTATATAGTTGTCGTATCTTCCTATTCTTCTTTCTCATCTTCTTTCTCCTTCCACCTTCAATTTGTCACTAGCATCAAACATCGGAACGTTATCATATATCATTTTAATCAAAGGCCGAAACTATAGTGCCTAAAACCCCGTTCACGTGAATTGTATCAATATATGAAAGCATAATAAATACTTTGAATTTCGTTATATTCAAAAGAGAAGAAATAAGAAGAAATAATCACAATTGAATAACATATTAACATAATAGATAGAACTTAGTAAACTAACATATGTTTTGAACTTTACGTGTCCAACATCAATGGTATTGTATTATATAAACTCATTTTAATGTTAGCACTATGGTGGCTTGAAAACAAAAGTCAAAGAAATATATGGAAAGGATTTATATCTCCGCATGTATGATTAAATATGAAAAAAAGTGATTAGACTAGTACATAAAGACCCAAACAGGTATAAACTTCTTACTAAAAATTCACAAGTGAGAATTTTCTGAAAATTTCCTTTGTAACAAGAATCTTAAGTTGGAAATAATATAGAAATTGAAAGGACAGAAAGTAACATACCAAATAAGGAAGAAGCTGAGAAAAATTAGCAGGTAGACCGGCTCCATCAATCATCCAAGGGAACTCTGAGTTCCCATTTTCCATAGTTGACATTTCTTCAGACATGATGATATCATGCAGTCTACTCTGATAGTTTCGTTAATTATCAAACCATGAGAAATGTTGTATATATGTTTGATTATTGAATGCATAACCATGTACTTGATAAAGAAAGATTTGCTACATTGAAAATTAAATATATCAAGTTAAATATTTCATGTAATCAATAGAAAGAAAAAAAAAAATAGATTATATTCCTCATGCACAAACATAATTGACAATTATAATTAAGAATAATACGCAATCATGTATAATTAAGATGTATACTGCAATTGTAATGGTAATTAAAAAGCATAGAATGTTGAAAACATTCAACTCAATTAAAAAATTTAAAGTCTAATTTGTGGACAATTTCCAGATTTCTTCCTAATAGTATTCAGAAAACCCACCTAGAGGAAGTTCATTTTGATCCTAGAAAACTTGGACATTAGTGGGACCAACTAAAAAGATGCAACAAGAAATTACATGATATGGAAGGACAATAGTAATTCTGAGTAGTTTTACATAACTACAAATAATATAACAAGAATACTACAAAGAAAGTGTGTGAGGTTCATCTTGAAGAAAAACAGCATACAGATACAAACCTTAGCTATTTTCATCTCTGCGCGAGCATCTACTAGTCCATCCAACATTGAAGACTCTTTACTAACAAGTGAAACCTGGTGAAAGGAAAAAGAAAAAAGAAAAGCTTACATAGGGCCTGAAAGAATCCTGACAAAATACTCAAGAGTGGAAAAGTAACCAAAATTGGTGTTAATTGACCCTCCAAATCAAGAAGGCCTTTAGCAAATGCAGCTGCAGACATCTGTAGCACAATTAGGGGATAAGTCGTGCATGTAGTTGCACTTTGAAAATAGTATTAGAGAGAAAAATCTAACAAAAGTTAATATCTGAGCGAAAGGCATCAGAATGTTGCATAGGTACCTGAACACGGCCTTCATCAGAACTGTAAATTTTGAGATCATGCCGATAAGTGCTATGAAGCCGAAGCAAGCCGGTACCTTCCCCTAAGGTTTTAAATATAGAAAATTAGGTCAATTGACAAAATTGTAGTTCCAATGCAAACTATTCACACGATTTGTATCACAATGAATCTTTGTAAAAGTAGTACTAACTAAATTAGGTTGACAACGTCAAAAAAGGAGCAGTTAGAGAATACTTGAAAGAAAGCATATATTTCTTAACAGATTTCAAGAAAAAAATAAAAACACTTGAAAAATATGAACTTTTAGCAGCAAAATTCTGCAACAAAATATATAAAGACAATCCAATATTTTAGTGTAACAATTTGAAAATTCAAATTCTTGAATTGAAGAAAATGTAAGTACCCCAAGTGGTTAAGCCA
>JBBPFQ010000126.1:8437046-8452347 GCA_037974815.1 Kaempferia elegans | reverse complement strand
TCATGTGTTTTACTTGTACTTATCATTTCAAAGACCCATAGCCAACGAAAGAGTGTTATTCTTAAAATATTTAGTAAAAATAGAAGATTTTAAAAGTTATTATATTGGTATTTTCTTATATTTCGAGTGTCAGATTTGAATGTTGCCCTGTCTCATTCTCGATGGATTGAATATCGAACTCATTTGAATTTGCTATTTCCTTACCTCTTCAAAATCAAGATGATGAATCTCCTTGCCCTTGACCTCCTTCCAGTATAGTCGGAACTGAGAAGTGAAAGTCAAAAGTAAATAGAATTAAACTCGAAAGATATTGCAAAATTGAGAATAAAAGCAGAGAAAATGAGTTTGGAAAAAATGAAATGAGTTTTCTATTTATAGAGTTTGAAGAGCAATAGACATTAAATTATAATCATTGATTAAAAAAATAATCAAATAATCTCAAACCCCTCATTCATCCCCAACGGTTAGAACCGTCGATTTTCCAACCGCAAGAACCGCCGATTAACCACGATTCCACAAGGTCAAAATCGGAAAAAATAAATAAATAAACAAACCTTCATCTGACGGTTATTTTGGACTGGAATTATAATCGGCCCACCACCCTACCAGATCGATTACGATTTCTAACCTGTAACGAGCACCTAGCCCGTTAACTCAATTATAAGTCTGAGCCGGATTCTGTTCGGATTCGTCCGTGATCGGATCTAGATAAGACGTAAGAGAATTTAATTCAAACTTCTCACACTAAAAACGCACATTAATAATTGTTGTAGATGAACATTTGCTCGTGAAAAGTGTATGGATGTTCTTGATGAACTTTGGCTCATTAAGTCTGTCAGCCTTGCCTGTCTCCCCTGTCAACAATTGACCAAGTTCGTAATTGGACATCATGCCATGACTAATGTTTTAGTATAAAAACGAAAGACTTTCTACGGGTTCAACGGAAACACCCGAAGAATAATGAACATTAGCAAAAGAAAATCTGTGTTCTGATCAAAATTCGAAAAACATTAAAACAAAATTTTCAGAGTGGAAATTAAGAAAAACAGAACGAAATAATTCAGACTATGCGCTCCAGCTCTCTGGCATAACTTAATGTCTGGTTGATGAGTTGCAGTGCTGGTATTTCCTTGCAAGGTTGAGATTCTTTTGCCTTTCGAAAGAAAACACAACAATCCTTGATTTCCCATTCCGGGTGTTCCTGCATGTATGAAATCATAGAACAGGTAAACTTCTACTATAACACCAATTGGACATGTTTTCAAGATCTCAAGAGAACTGGGAACTTCGAGTGAGCTCAATGTACCATACCGGAGACTTGTAGGGATGGAATTGGATAAGTCAGCTGCCTAAACTAGTTTATTATATGCAATACCTAGATGCAGCTACTTTTAAGGAAATATGATCAAGGTCGACTAGATGACTATTTTAAAGGAGGAAAAATTGTAGGAATTAACTCTTGTGATTTTGTTGTTGCTGTTGTAAAGTGAAAAGAAAGTTAAGACACCAGTATGGATTATATCTGAAGCGAGGAAGCAACACTGCGTTAAGAGAACGAAGAGTGACACTAACAGCTCATTAGTATACTAGCTTTACTGCATAACTGCCAGAATCATTTAGCATAGAAAACCACAGGGAAAAAAATGCAGCCTGTATAGAACGACGTGTTGAAAAACATCAGTTTCGGACCTTGTTCAACTTTTCTTTTCCAAATACATAGGCAGTAAAAGTGATGGGAAAAAAAAAACTGATACCATCATCAAATGGAGAAAACAAAGGGAAGTTGTACTGGTTGCTTGCTAAACTACAGCAAAGATATTCCAGCGGTAAAAAAAATTAAGTACCTCTGAGATATAATCCGAAAGCTCTTGGTCAGAAGAAAACATCAGAATCTTTTTGGCATCAGTAATGGACAAATAATCATAAGCCTTTTCGCTGCACCCAGAAATCTCATCTCTGAAAATATGTAGGGGCGGTGAACTCACTTAAAAGAACCTTACATAATTTGAGTATAGAAGAAAGATATTGTATTTTACCTGACTGTCTTTGCAAGAAGATCCATGAAATAAACATAAGTATCATGCGGCACAGACTGCCTTGCAGTCAATACACGATTATAAGCACCTTCCATGAAAGATTGTTCCAGCTCCACAGCATGCTTGATGCAAGGGTTCTCCAAAGCATTTTGCAGAAGTAGCTCTAATTCAGTGTGAAATTCTGCTATTCTATTTTGCACAAGTAGCCTTAGAAGGTTCAGACCTAAGATTGGGTACTCCTGGGGTGACAGTGGTATCATACCACTGTTCGAAAGAAAAGAAGAGAAGAGAAAAGTCAATAAAGCAACACAGAAGAATTAAGAAAAAAAACAATGATATTGCTAAAATTTAAGAACCCTTAGGTAGGATAACCATAGGCATTGCAGGTAGACATGCACCAACCCATAAAATTCAAATCTAGAGAACTAGAGTGATCTGAACAATGCATTGAAAAACAATAAATTTTTGGACAATCATTTCAAAACTGTGATGTTCCACCACCTTTTTTTTTGTCAAATTCTATTATAAGAGCAAGAAAAAATATGTTTAGAACAGTTTGCTTTTCTTTTCTTTCCATGTTATTATACTCAAAGACAAACCCGGGCAGATATCAATAAATTTAACACATTGTAGTTACCATATTGTATCAAAGTACCTAGACAATTATCAAATCAATTGACAGGCATGAATATCATATATACCACAGGCGGTCTTCAATTCATAGTGGGGACTTAAATTCCATGCACAATATTATCCGCATTGAATAGATAAATAAATTATTAAATATTTAGCAACCATTGGGTGCCAAATTTAATGTATCAGCATGACAGGTTTGTTAACCCTCTCAATTTTTTTAAAAAAGAATATTAAAATAAATATTTTTGAATGTTTTTTCTTTTGAAAGAAAGATAGTAATAGGGTATTACACACTGATTAGGAGAAATTAGTATTAGGGTGAAATAGGCCAATTAATCAGCAAAACTTTCCGTCCAATTGTAATGTCATCACCAGAAATTTGGTGATCAAGACAAAGAAGTAGCACAATTAAAATAACTGCTCAAGTATATTCTTTATTTTGATCCACAAAAGTAGATATTAATTTAGAAATCTTGTATCTGGATGATTGATTACAAACTAATAAGGAATAGTTGTAATTGGGGTAAACCTAAGTCAAAATTGAGCTAAATAGGGCTGAATCATTGGATGAGCAACTAACCCAACTACCCAAGATCAGGGCTTCACTTGGGTTTGATTGGTGGTTGGTCGGCTGGTCCCTTTCCTAGCTGAACAAGTGCAGAGAAGCAATATTTGTCGTAGGTGCAAATTAGCTTTGAATCAAACTAAATTTAGATATTCCAGTTGAACCAAGATTGGGTTCATGGGAGTCAAGTGGGTTTATTAAGATTATTTTGATTTCCATACTCTCACTTCTCCACAACAATATTACATAATGCTGGCCTCTACTGAACAGCAAACACCACATCTCCTTAGATGCTGATCACTGCAAATACACCGTCAGCAGCGCCTACCAACGCTAGCTCCATCACTGCTGCCCTTACAATCCACTACTAGAGTAGACGAGGCATAGAGCTTGTCTTTCTCCTCCATCTTGCATCGCCATTGCTTGCTGGAATCAGATGTTCCTTGCACCAATGCGATCATTGCCTCTCATGCAGTAGATGGGCAATGGCCATTCCACTGAAAGGCCAATGGTATGCAAACATCAGTGCAAGAAGAACAGAAAAAAAAAATGAAATGGGTGAAGACGAAACTGATCCAAGAAGCAACACAGGCTGAACAAGTGGTCTAATGATGTGAGGTCTACTTCTCTGATAGTTGAGATGGGGGAGATGATTCTCTGGGGCCATTCCCAGTAACACAAAGCACACCACTTGTCTTGTTCGTCTGGATTCGTGGAGAACCAATTACGGTGTGCACATGGGAGAACCCATCAGATGGGGTTTTACAGATCAAACAAGTAAGCAACTGCAGAATTTCAGCTATGCAAACACCCACTTCTACAATATGATTTTGATGCGGATTTTGGTTACTACTTTCTACAAATATATGATGTTTCTCAATTGTCATTCTTTTTCAAACTCCAAGCGATTGAATCGAATCAAAATTCTAAACACAAGGAGAGCTATGCCAACTACAGGCTTTATTACAATAATAAAGAAATCCATGCTAAATAATCCTTGAGCATAACATACATCACTAATCCATGTGAATTTTCACCAACAGGCATGACAAAATTATAACCCTGCTTTAATAGGCTATCATCCAGTTGATTTAAATCATGTTTAACTAAAAAATATACAGTCCACAAAAACTAGTAAACTTCAAACAGGATAGTACAATTGAGAACATTTCTTGAACTTTTTTGAGGTTCAGTAAACATAATGTAAGAAAAATTTGATAGGACATACCAGGTATCAGTATAGTAAGGTTTGAGTTGAAAGAAATCTCTTTCGAAGGCATCTTGATCTTCAGTTTTCACACTCAGAACAACAGCATGTTCGTATATCTCTCCTGAAATCTCACCACCAATGGCAACCATTATTATTATACCGGATAACAGCGGTTTGTTTCAGGTCAAAAGGTTATACAACTCAGCATACAGGAAAAGATACTAAGAAAAAGAAACATCAAGAAAGAAATGATGAAACAAGAACAAACAATATAACTTGAGAAATGGGAAAAAGCTATCACGACATCAATTCTAAAGAAACAAATTGGCAATTTGACTATATGGATACATCAAATTGAATTAAGAAGATTATCAAAGAAACTTTGGGAAAAAGTATTTCTGAACTGTTAAAAGTAAAGTGTTTTCTTATTTCTTATCAATCCTTTACACAAGAGGTCTATTTATATACAAACTAGGAATTCTTTCAAGGGAAAGAATCCAACTAAGGAAACCAAAATAAGGAAAGAGTCTAACTAAGGAATCCTAATTAGACTAATTGACAACTACCTAATTAACAAGATATATTTGCTAATATATACAAATAAATATATATTAACTAATATATACAGATAATAGTTCGGATGTCAATGATCGGCAACCTGGGTACCAGTGGAACAAATTGGGCCTGGATCATGCAATGATGGAGCCGAAGAGGGCATACAATGCTAGCATCACAATGGTGACTGTCTCATAAGCTTAGTTGGTGGATGTAGGGTAGCGTGTAGGCAGTGATCCTGCTCATGAAAGTGAATTGGTCAGCTGAATCTAGAAGATAAGACTGCATCTGAGGTTGCCGTTGCCTAGTCAAGTGGTGTTACATGCAAAAAGTAAGTGAATTGCGAGTGGTGGGGAGTTGGCAGAGAAGGTGAATCTATTGGTTCCTGCTGTTGTGAAAGGCAAATGTGGGGGATGCCTTCTGATAGCAAGCAACACCAGCAAGAACTAGTGGTTTGCTGTGCTTGCTAGGTTTAGGAGAGCAAGTTATACTTTTAGTCATAGAGATGGATCTTCGTGTAGACGACACGAGGCTCTCATGCAGGAGCCAATAATTGTTTTGATTGTTAGCAGCACAGGTGTGACCTAGGCATGCAACACGTGTTAGGTGAGCAACCCACTTGCATGGGATCTGGTGTTGAATGGACCTGGCCCCTGGGTGAGAGGAAAGCAGATAGTTGAAGTTGCTTGCAGCAGCGTGGGGTGGGGAGTATGTTGGTGGCAGAGAAAGGATTGTTTTCCTTGTGAATTGCTATATAGAGATGGAGGGGAGGCAGGGGTGATATTTTGTGGAGAGAAGTGGTGGAGCACCATGGATGATGATGATGTTGGATTGGTGAGATTGTGAGGAGGGTGGCGGTGCATGAACCAAAGATTGAAGATGGGAGATGGAGTATTTGAATAAAATTTGGCTCCTATACCAATTGTTGCAACTTAAAATCAAACTCTCAAATCACATAAGGTTGGCACACAATTAACAAAGCAAAAACAAATTCACAAAGTAAAATATTTCGCAATCAAAAGCTTCATAATAACACTACTATAGATTCAATATCAACTAAATTAGAAAAAAAAAATACCATTAGTTGGGAAACACAATAAATGCATTGTACTTGTACCACCAAAATAGAACATATCCATTAAGCTACTACCAAATTAGAAAATATCCCTACTAAACAAAAAAAAATCAAACCTTTGGCATCTAAAATAGAATAATTATCAGAATCAATATGAACCTGATTTCTTGTTTGCATCATTAGTCATTTTGGGTAAACAGCAAATGATTCCCCATTTAGTATTGGAAGTTACTGAGCATGTTAATTTTCTGACAACATTTCCATTTAGTCATGTATTTTGTTCTTGCTTTCATTGACATTGACCACAAGATGCTCAAACTTCAACAATCCACCGTGGACCAAGGTCTCAGCTACCTGATGTGGATTGATCTGTTGAAAAAATGATCTGGATGTCATGATCTATACATGTTTTAGCCTATATTACTCTTACTTGTGTACAAGTATTCAGCATGTTGAATCTAAGTGTTGACACAAATGATTCTAAAATTTTTGTACATGATCAATGGGGCGCTGGTTAACTTGGAATGCTGTCTGTGAAAGTGTGGTCATGAGTACATAGGTTAGTGGACTACAAATACCTATTGCTATCTCAAGGAGACTTATCATTCCTTCAATCTCTGTGATAATTCTTTGTTTATTTACAGTATAGAAATCTGTTAACCTAGAAATATCTGTGATACTGATTACTGAGTGTCAGTATCTTTTTCTTGCAGGTGGTGGGACTGTATTGCTTTGCCAGATGATGTCGATGCATCTGATGAACAATCATTTAGAATGCAAATAAGAGATCTTGCTTATGCTGTAAGCATACTATTATAATAATTTTATGAGCTATCTTTTCTACTAAATTAAATTTGAATTGCCAGAGAGTTGCTGCTATTGTAGGTCTAGCAATTGTAGGACAGATTATTTGTTAATTGGATGATATAATAAAGTTAATTAGGTGCCTATCCTTTTTTTTTTTTTTTTTTTTTTTTTTTTTTTTTTTGTATTAGCAAGATTCTATGCTAAATTCCATGTTGTACTGGAAAGTGAAAAAAATGGAGGTAGTTTCTCATTGATTTGCTTTGCCAGTTATGTTGATCTGATTATCAGTAGAATTTGATTGCTTATATTGTTTGCCAAGTATTTAGTTCTTAGCTGTCAGGTAGTTCAATGAGCTAAACTGTTGACGATCATCAGTCATACATGTGCAAGTAGAGATGGAACTCTTCTTAACTCTTAAATAAATCTTAAACAATGCTATTTTTGCAGTCTCTACTACTTCTTAAGAAATCAATTTTTGAGGATGAATGCGCTCCTTGTATCCTTGGAAATTTGTAATGTCGGTTTGTTAAATTGATTGGTTCCTTTTAATGTTGATACTTCTTGATGAACTGTTTTTGATAATTTTGGTAGGTTTCTATTCATTTAATTGTTCTTTGTTATAGTTTTTACTATCCTTGACCAGACTAAGTATTTTCGCTTGAGATATATGGGCATATTATTGGCATGTTTGAGCTGAATAATCTGTGAGTAACAACACCTTCAGATATTTTGGTCAATAATTGATACTTTTCTTGTTCAAGGATACATTGTTCGTTTTAATAGTTATTTCATATTGGCAGTATATTGCTTTTGTCTGCATCTTTTATCAATTTCCTCGCAAAATGTTTCCAGTATGGCTTCATTATAAATGGACATGAATTTCTGAAATACAGTGATCTAGTTGTGGCTTCACCAGTTGAGGATTATTTCATCTACATTGATGAACTTCCTTCTCCAGACAAGGTAAACAAATGCAGGTGCTTCTTTTGCATAAATCAAGGATCAATCCTTCTAAGAGAGGAATTTTTGCAGGAAGAAGCTGAGAAACTAACACGACCATTCCTAGAGTCTCTAGGTGATGAATATTCTGTTTGTTGTCAAGGTATGGCGGGATGAATTCCAGTTTTTTTGCCTTTGGTGAAGATTTTTTTCCCCCTCAATATTTGTATCTTGTTTTCCTTAACTCTGCCAATGACGACCGGTCATGGCCAGTCCCAAGCCCGGATAAAGGAAGAAAGTTGTGTTAGGTTGCCAGCCAACGTTAAAACTATGACAAATATTCAATGAATGAATCCATTCAATTTGTATCTTGTTTTCCTTCGATCAGGCACTGGATTCTACCCTCTACAAAGCTGTATGAATCATTCTTGCCTCCCCAATGCCAAAGCATTCAAAAGAGATAAGGTATGTTGGAATTCTAATTATTCTAGAGGTAAATTGAAGCCGCAATATTCATGATTTTTATATCTTCACTTCACAGTAAAAGCCAATATGTCTCTATCTGCTGGTATTACTAATAGATTGTATGCTGCACATAGTTACAAAGACAATCAGGACTTATGTACACTAAGAAATTTGTGCATTCACAACATAGAATTCAGGTCAAAAGTTCATGTTTGTTTGCTTGATTATATGATCTTTCTTTAATCGAACCAGTCACTCGACTAAGATTTATATTTGAACAGTCTCTAAGTGCAAGTGATCTTTTATTAATCTCTCCACGATACAGTTGAGCCAAGATGATGAGAAATTTTAACTTGTCTCTCCGGTGATCTTGCTCCACTCCATGATATTTTGAAATTTGATTCTAGATAAATGAGTGATCCAAAACTACAGAGTAACTCTGTACTAGTTTTCTTTTTGTAACATGGTGACATTGCCTTCCAAATGTCATTGTGCCATTTCATTGTAACTAGCGAAGACTTTCACTTCAATTGCAGGATAAAGATGGCCAAGCTGTCATAATTGCAGTGCGCCCAATACTCGAAGGAGAGGAGGTATTGCATTACAAAAGATATGATACCGAAAGTTTTATCGTCTTTATATTCTAATCTTTCTTATTCTATGTCCGATAGTCTTTACATTCTACTCTATACTCATTCTTCCATCGTTCTTATGCTATTTCTGATGTGCGCTGTCAAAACCGTAATGTATGGATCAACTTATGTAGATTACTATTTCATATATCGACGAGGATCTCCCTTACGAAGAAAGACAAGCTCTCCTTGCAGATTATGGCTTTAAATGCATGTGTCCAAGATGTGTGGAAGAGATGCCAGGCAATCAACTCGAAGAGGAGATTGTTTCTACAACTTAAAGAGGACATTGTAGATTATATCAGATAGTCTAGTTATTTTAGACCTTTTATAAGCTAAATGAACTAGTCACTCAAGTTAAACATGTTTGAGCACAATGTCATGATATAAATTTAGAAATTTCTTATTGGGATTGTAAATTCTTAGATGATGGTGTTTGAAATTTAGGCCATGTGATATGGCTTAGAAGTGAAAACCCTGAATGATCCTGCCAAAGATGACAAAGTGAAGAAATTGAGAAAAATATCAGATAAATCGCCGGATTGAGGATTTCAATATGCTCGATCAAACTGACGACGATATCAGAGTTTGAATCGACAACCGGTGAAGGTGGAAGAGAGGAGAAAGACATAATGACCTTGAAGAAATAGTGATATGTAGATCATGAAAGAAAATTATGGATTTTCTCACGCAATTTATGAAAGTTTAGAAATGTGTTCAATCCATAAAATTGATGTCCAGAATATGAGCCATGCACTCATATGATACTAAATTTCAGATAACTACAATAATGAAATTAATGCTTCCAGTTGAGTTAGCAAACTGTCATGCTTCCGAAATTATTGTGATGATTAAGGACAAATTATTGAAGGAAAAAAACACACAAATAATAATAATAATATTTGCTATTATTATTATTATTATTATTTGATTAATTATTCTACAAACTATGGGGAGTGAGTTGGCCACCCAAAGCACTACACTATAAAGGAGAAGAAAACAACTCATATTTGATAACATCAACCGCATCTCTTTCATTTCTTGCGTTTACCAGAAAAAAAATTGAAATAATGGCCAATGAATTACTTCTTGCTCATAGAATGAAAAATAAAAAATATTTTAATACAAAATCGTGGAGCCCACGTCCACATGGCAAACAATAATGACTAGACAAATTCTTCGTTCCTCGCCGACCATTGTGTGCCATGTTGACACCTGTCTTAGTCTGGGTCATTGTCACACTTTTTACAAGAGGCCATTTTTTAGCCACGTTCGTCCAACCGCTTAAGTGCTTTCGCATATTTATAATATAGTAAGCACGGAGACAATTATTTAAGGCCTATTTTTTAAATTAAACATACTTAAAATGGACTCTAGACGACGGACCTATTGCCCGGAGTTACGATGTGGGGTGGTAAAGTTGTTTAATTTTTTTTTTCAGAATTTAATTTTTAATTACGGTGAATTATAGGGATTTTTTTTTTAAATATGACTTGTAATTAAGTGATATCGGTCTTTTGGGCTGTCCACTATGAGTACTTCTCGATTTATCCTTATGGTTGATGGTAAACTTCCATGGCGCAGGGTCGGTCACCACAGACTCTACGTTATCTAATCTGGTTAATTATTTTTAGATGACGGACCTATTTAAAAAAAATAATAATAATAAATTATGTTAGATACAGTTTTATAGAAATTTTTCACTGATTATCAGGATAAATTAAAAATCACTTAGGATGGATATCTTAGAAACACAGTATCTCTTAATTTTGAGTCTCATTGGGACGAAACTCTTCATAAATACACGTCCATGACTCACAATCAAATTGTAAATACTTCAAAAGAAAAATATAGTGTCGAGAGCGACCGACCTATTAGCTGTCGGATGCAGTCGACATCGAGCACGTAATCCCGTGACAGATTTGTAAGATGAGATGTGGAAAATCTCTTCGATATGAAATGGGTGAGATCATCGTTTGCAACATTAGAGCAGGGGCTAGTCAAGGGCTTTTTAGTCGGTTTCAAAAAATATTTAATTCTTATTTAAAATAATCAAAATCGAGTCAAATTTAAGCATATATAATAATTTTTTAAAGTAATTTAAATGTATAATATTTTATTTGATTATTAATTGATTAGTTGAATTTAAATCTGATTATTTTTATACCATTTTAATTTAAATATTTAAATTAAGATATAAATAATTCAAGTCCAACTCAAACTTAAATCATTTTAAATTATAATTTTTTATAATTAATCAAATCGAACTCAATTTTAAATTATTTTAAATTATAATTTAATTCGGTTCGAATAAATGTTCGAATAATTTAACTAAACTTAAATTGTATTTCGAACCAAATTTAAACTAAAATTATTTAATTTTTAAACTTCAAATTGAATTCAAATATTATATCTATTTTTTAATCTCAAACTTAAATATTATTATTTTTATACTATTGAATTAGATTAGGTTCTTTTTGATACTATAATATTACCAACAAATACCAAAACTCACAATACATTTAATAGAGATTCATGCAAGAAACAATTCTCGAGGCATGATAAGATGGTAAAAGATTTATTGTGAGTTTTTTTAAAAAAATAGTGTCACGCTATATACGAGATAGAAAAGAGTCTCTATATAGGAGAGATACTGAGAGAGAAATCTGTATACAAGAGAGAAGAGAGAGATTATAAAATTTGAATCAATGCCGCGTCAGAAGACCATGTCTGCAGTCGCCCATGATCACGTATATAAGAGTGTGTAGGCTAGTTATCCTGCTCGACCTTATATGAGCAATTGTGTGCAACATCTGACGTGGGTGATTTGATACGACAAAATTCAATTTTTTTTTTAAATTTTCCTTCTCTTTCATCTACATACAACAAATTTCTCCCTTTCATATTAAATTAAAATAAAATTTTCTCTCTCATGATTGTATACAGTTGTAACAAAATTCTTTCTTTTTTCTCCTATGACTGCATGCAACTATAGCAGGTACTTCAAACTAGCTGCTACAACTGAAGTAGCTACCACAACTATTGTAGTAGTTACTTTAAAATACCTACCACAAGTTGTGGCAGTTACTTTAAAGTAGCTACCACAAGTTGTGGCAGTTACTTTAAAGTAGCTACCACAACATATTAGTAGCTGCTATAATAATTCCATGCAAATGAGAGAGAAAAAGAGAAAATTTGTAGAGAGGAAAGAGAGAAAATATGTTGCGTGTAGATGAGAGAGATATTAAAAAAATTAAGGGGTGTTTGATTTGCATATTTTCTATTTTTATTTTCTGAAAAAGGCGCATTTTCTAGAAAATAATGTTTGATTTGTATTTTCCATCTTTATTTTCTAAAAAAGATATAGTATTTTCTGGAAAAATAGAGAAGGTCAAAAAGTCATTTTCTATTTTTTAGAAAATGCACGTTTTTCAGAAAATGAAAATAGAAAATATACAAACCAAACGCCCCTAATAGTTTTCTATTTTCGGTTTTCATCGTCACGGATATGGGTTGAGGATTTCTTGGTTTGATTAGTGGAGGCATGAGAACTCTTTCTGGATTTAATGTTTGGTTCGTTGGGATAATAAGAACTCAATGTATGATGGTAGTACTTCTCTCTTGATGCAAACAGGATATATGATGTGCAAATTTTTTTGTTTGTGTTTAAAATTGTTCCTGCGTCGTTGTGGTTGGCAATTCTATATATTGTTTTTCTTGGTTCTTTTAGGTAAGGGTTGTTTTATTTAAAGCTCTCAGTTCCGAACAATTCGTCATCTCCTATCTTAACAATTATCTCATTGTGACAAATATTGCTAAATTTAAATTCCATATATTCTATCTTTGCTAACTAAGCCTAAAACATTTCACTTCTAATGTTTCTCGCCAAGATTATAATTTAGCATTTATTCATTCATATATTTTATCTACCTAAACAATATCATCTACAAACAATATACATCATGGCATACATCAAGTGAACTCATTTATAAATTAGTTTAAAATGATAAAGACTTAAGTTGATCTTTGATATAATCTTATCTTTATTTGAAATGGTCCGGTTAATCCGTCCGAAATCTTCACTCTAGTCATTACAAATCCTTTATTACTTCAATATATGTTACGCTAACATCTCTCTTTTCTAGAATTCTCTATATAATTTTTCTTAAGACTATATCATAAGTTTTTTCTAAGTCGATGAATATTATGTGTATATCTTGTTTTTGCTCTCAATTTTTTACAAGTAGTTGTCTGAGAAGATGTGTAACTTCTATTGTCGACCTTCCAAGCATGAATTCAAATTGATTTACGATCACCATTATCCTCTTTCTTAATCTTTTTTCTAATATTTTTTCCTAAAGTTTCTAAGATAACTCATTAGTTTAATACTCGTATAGTTTGCACAATTTTATATGCATCCCCTATTCTTATATAAGGGAACTAGAGTATTTATCTGTCATTGATCAGACTTTTTTTTCGTTTTAAATATTATGTTAAATAATTTTGTAAGTCATTCAATAACTTATTTTACTAGGCACTTTCATATTTCTATCGAAATATCATCTGGTCGAATGATTTTTCCATTGTGCATCCATTTAAAGCTTGTTCTACTTTTGAAGTTTGAATTCTACGATAAAAATTGAAATTTATATAGTCATTTGACCTACTTAAATTGTTCACCTAAACCTTCGTAAAAAAGTTGATGAAACTATTTTCCACGGCTCTTTTATTTCTCTATCGATTAGTAGTATAATATTGCATTCATCTTTAATACATTTTAATTAGATAAGATATGTTGTCTTCCTTTCTCTCACTTTAGTTATTCTATAAATATCATTTTCCCCTTCTTTTGTATCTAATTTTCGATATAACCATTCAAAAGTTTTATTCTTTGCTTCATTCACTACTTTCTTAACCTCTTTCTTGATTATTGTATACTTTTTTAAGTTTCTTCCTTCTTACAAATATATAATTCTTTAACAGCTATTTTTTTTTTCCTTCACTTTCTCTTATACTCTCTCATTCCACCACTAAGATTCCTTATTTAGTGGTGCATAGTATATTCTTAGTTACTATTTTCAACTTTGAAATCATCTTTAATATCATTTTATTCCATGTCATATTAGAATTACTGTATATTTCACCTAATACTTGTACTCCTACCTTCTCCTTAAATATGTTTGTTTTCTATCTTTCAATTTCCACCTCTTAATTTAAGTAGTTGTTTAAATTTTCCTTCTATTGATATTATGCTTGAGACGTATATCCAAACACTACTAATCTATATTGGATGGTTAAGCTTTCTCTGGAGATGACTTGCAATCTTAACTAATCTTTTTATCCCTCTTCCTAATTATAAGAAAGTCAATTTGTGATTTATTATTCTCACTTTCGAACGTGACCAAGTGTTCTCCTCCTGTTTTAAAAAAATATATTAGCTAATATAAAGTCATATGCTATCGCAAAATTCAATATTGTTTTCCCATCTTCATTTCTCGTTCCAAATTCATAACCTTATGTACCCTCTCATGTTCCTCATTTTTCACTCTGACATGCTCATTTAGATTACATCCTATTAAAATTATTTCATTTGACGAAATATTTTATAATATTTCATCTAGGTAATCCCAAAATCTTGATTTAGTAACTTCGTTTAATCCTACTTGAGGTGCATATATGCTAGAGCTATAATTTTATTCTTTTTTCTAACTACTCCTACAACTTTATCTTTTAACGAACTATCAGGTGATCGAAAACTACTCCTGCAACTTCATCTTTTAACGAACTATCTACAACAATTCATGTTAGTGCAGGGAGCACCAGATGATCGAAAACTACTCTTGTTAATGACAAAGGGTTCAGAGTTAAGGGTTGTTGTTGAGCTGACAAGTCTGCTTGAGTATGTAGGAAAGTCCTAGTTGAGGCTAGGCATGTGAATAATCCTAGGGGAGGTAGCCCTAGGTTGTGGAAAGTCCTAATTGCGGCTAAGCGAAAAGTCTTGGTAGGTCGAGGACATCAGGCGGGAAATCCTACAGGTCGAGGATCGGACGTAGGTGAAAATTCTAGAGATCGCGAACACCAGTGAAAGACTGGACAGGTCAGGGATAGAAAGTCCAACGGATAGTCCTGAGATCTTGGATGCTGAGCAAAGTCTAAACGGTCTGAAGGATGGAGTGACAATAGGTAAACTCTCCTGAGAGGAGTAGGTGAGGACGCGTTCCCCGAGAGGGAATAGTAGGTGTCGATCAGATCTAGGGTTTCGGTCGAAATCCAAATGTCAGGATCGGACAATCCCATGACTGTCTAATAGTTTATTAATCATATTTTATTGTGCTAAGTTTATTTTGCAGAGAATCTTTTGTATTTTGACTAATATGCTTT
>JBBPFQ010000126.1:8402387-8418729 GCA_037974815.1 Kaempferia elegans | reverse complement strand
GAGCTTGCACGACCATGCAAGAACAGTGCACTTAGTCGTGTCTTCTTCTTTGTGATGGATTCACTGCCCTTTTGCATGACCCGTGCATTGTGGACACGATTAGGTGCATGACTGTGTGGATTCACACGGCCGTGTCTGAATAGAAGTTGTAGAGCTTGAAGTCCTCTGTAATTTGATGGTTGGATCAACCCATAACTCCATCCGAGCGCAAAGTTATGACCGTTTTACTTTTGGTCTGCGTTGTAGTCGGGAGTTTGGCACGCCCGTGCATAAAAGCCACGACCGTGCTTTTTGCTCGTGTGAGTCTATCCTGAAACTCCCATGGCCGTGTGCGCCATCAAGTTATGACCGTGTGGGTACAATTTGAGTCGATATGCTCCGAGGAACACGATAACGTTGCTGGGCATGACTACTTGCTTTACTACTCTTCTTCCAAAGTTGCTTAAATGTACATTTTTATTCCATTTTCTCTCCAAAATGCGCCCTATTAATGAAAACAAGCAAAGAGTAGATCTCCGCATAAAATAAATAGAAGTATGTCATAATGATAGAATATGGTGCAATAAACATAGATTATATGCATAAAATACAAGTAGATGTGCGTCAAACAGTACATAAAAACATATATAATTTACGCACATCACATAGAAAGGGAAGAAAATTACAGTTTACTTTGGTAGGAGGGGAGGCAAAGCTGCCATATCAAAGTTGTGGCCCTCTCCCTAACATGATTGAACAGGCAATTTCTAATCCCTAGGAGAGTTTCCTTTGATATCAAATTGAGCGGAATGAAATTTTGTATGATTGATTTCAAAAGGTAACCATTATGTATGTAGGATTCCACATAATACTCATGGTGGCAACACCTAATGTGCTATCCTAATGACAGTAACCTCTAACAACTTAATAATTCGATTCTGAAGTTGGAGGGAGGGATTGCATTCTCAGATATGAGGTGGGATTTTGTGTGTGGGTTCTGTTCCACCTCTAGATCATTAAAATCCTATGAAGCAAACTGTGTTGAGAAATTCAGCGCCAATAGGCAAGGAACAATCCTTACTGTGCGGGAAACCATAAACTCAGTGGACAAGATGAACATGGAAATGAACCATGCAGTCACGTGCTCATTGTTTACAGCCTCATCTTAATCCGATTTATTTGGTAGGTCAGTGTGTTTCTGGGTAGCCCAGGTAGGCATGCCATTGAACTCTTTTGATGCTGTCACCATCATCTTCAAGCTGTGTATGTCCAAGCTATTTAGTTTACCTTCCATTGAACTTTATATAAGTCTCTATCATTAGTAATACTAAATTATTCTTTTCTTACATTGCATAATATTATCTTTGAATCTTCCTCACATTTTTTTACCGTAAATCCTTTCAATTCTTCTTATTATAAACTATAGTGAATTAGTTTCCTGTGAATATGTTTATACAATCTCAATTTATTTATTTATTTATTTTTCATTTTATCATCTAAATCTAATTGGGCTTCACCTAATTCTTCTTGGATATTACTGCCCTTTATTTTACCTTCACCTGATTGTTCTCTGACATTAGTATTATTTATTTTATCTTAGATGATGATGTACTGATCCAAACTGAAAATTATAACTGTGCTTTATCAGATATCAACTGTTTTTGCAAGCTATACGAGGGCCCTCTTGATCATGTACTAGTTACTAAGTGGAATGATTGCTTGTAAATTCTTATGCAATGTGCTGTGCTTACAAATTTATCTGTGGCAGGTCAAGATTTCCCAGTTTGTTGAACATCATAAACCAGATGGTGTGGGAATTGCACGTGATTCAATGTTTGCACGACGAGGTGGTAAAAAGCTTCCTATGGAAGACATGTGTTGCTGCCATTGTCCACTTAACGGTGTTGAGCAGGTTCTTGTGCACTAAAATGGAAAATCATGCATTTGCACTAGAAAATTTAATTGATCATTTCATTTGCAGTTTGGCCTCTTTGGTATATTCGATGGACATGGTGGAGCTGGAGCTGCTATAACTGCAAGCCAGTATGTTGTCTAACTTAATTAACAGTAGTTAAACAGACCTTAAAGCATTTGAATATCCTAGTTCCATACTCAATGTACATCTAGTAGTAACCTGTTAGATTGTAGTTAATTTACGATATGTGCATGGTTTTAAGTTCCCCATCATTACTTATCTGCATGGTTGAAACATATTGTTTCGGCTGTCGGCCAATATCGGTATTGTGTCAGCATAGATAAAAGTCACTGTGCCACTTTGCTACCTATGCTGAGTTGCTGACACAATTTTGATGATACCCATCGAGATAAAAGGTATTGTTCAAAATTAGTTGGGATATGCTTATTCTCTTATCCCTTGATTCTATTTGTCAGTCATGGGGAGAAGGTGAAATACTGCAAAATAAGAGGGTAGACAAGAGGGGAAGCACCAATAGCACCAACCAATGAATCTATAGTAGTAAATACCAGGGTTAAAAACTCAAGCTGCGTAAGGACCGTGTAAGAGTTTCAGTCTCTGTCTGGAACAATATTGTTTTGTAGAGTGCCTATGTTTCAACATGCATTTCTTCTTAGTAACATAGAACTTTTCCCTACACAACACATTAAAAACCTCCCTCATGTGTTGTAGATGTTGCTTGGAGTCACTATATATCAAAATATTATCAAAATACACCACAACAAATCTACTAATGAACGACCACAACAACTAATTCATCACACGCATGAAAGTACTAGGGGCATTGGATAAACCAAAAGGCATCACAAGCCACTCATACAATCTCTCCCTAGTCTTAAAAGTTGTTTTCACTCATTCCCTGGCCTAATGCGAATCTGATAATACTCACTCTTCAAATCCAATTTGGTGAACACATCTGATCCACTAATCTGGTGAAGTAAATCATCTGGACGAGGAATGTGAAAGTGTTACCTAACCGTGATTTTATTGATGGCCCTGCTGTCCATGCATATACGCCAAGATCCATCCTTTTTTTTTTTGGCACCAAAAGAGCAGGTACAACATAAGGACTCATGCTTTCCCTTATATGATCCTTAACTAGTAAATCTTCAACCTGTCGTCGTAATTCTTCATGCTCTTGAGAGCTCACCCGGTAATGCTATTTGTGAGGTAGAGGTTCCCCCGACTCAAAATCAATATTATGCTGAATATCTCGTTGAGGTAACTCATCAGGTAGCTAGCTCTTCACGAAAAATATCACCAAAGTTTACAATTAATGGAGCCACTAAATCTGGAATAGTGTTATGTTTAGACACTTCCTTACCCATCAACATAAACCCCCTTTCTGCTTTCTGCAACTCCTCGTCCCACTGAGCCATGAATAATAGAGCCGACACTTCACTTGCTGGCTTCGGTTACTCCACCATTTGTCGGCCCAGTAGTAGCACAAGTTTTGCTCCCTCAAACACAAAACTATAAGTATTAGCTCGTCCATCATGATGCTCTTGTTATCATACTGTCAAGGTTTGCCTAACAATAGTTGACAAACATCCATTGCTACTACATCAAACCAAACAATAGAAAGAAATAAGAGCCCTTCGTGAAATCGATACTTCGCCTCCCTTCTGAAGTTGTGCTAATTTATACGGTTTGGGATGATTTTCTGTGCAGATATGATATTTTCACAACTTCCAGCATCGATCACAAAACAACATACTCTGCCGATACATGTTGAAAATATTACTCCGCACCTGGTCATCGTCAATTGATTTTGGAATGTCGAACCACCAAGGCTGTCTCGACATTTCCTTCCAACAACACTTCGTTTGTTGCACCCTCGTCATACTCGCGGTCTCTAGATAATTCTGCTACGCCATCGTCACAACCTTCATTCTCCACAAGTAGTGTTTTCTCGCCGCAATTTTCTTACACTCTAATTGTATGTGTCTGATCTTTCCATAGTTAAAACACTTTATTCTGCTGCCACTGCTGCCTCTTCCTCTATTAATTTGTCCGACACCCTTGTTCCCAGTCCCAGCAGTCACCCCACTGGGCCCTCCGCTCGCAGTGTTTGTATGGAAAAACCACTACTACGACGTGCATGTTTTTCTACCACCAAAGCCCTTTGATATGCAGCAGATACAGACACAGGGTCAAACATGTTAACCATGTCTTGAATCTGGTATTTCAATCCCTTGATACATCATGCCACTAACTGATCTTCCGTCTTGTGTATTTCATTCCTCGCAATTAGTTAAAAAAATTCAGAGGTATATTCATCAATCGGTTGGATGCCTTGCTTCAGATTATGCAACTTTTGATACATTAGTCGCGGGAAGTTGTATGATAAAAAGGTCTCTCGTATGAGTTTCTTCATCTTTTTCCGTTGATATTTTTGTCTTACCCAATATGGTTTCGGTCAGTTTTAGTTGCCATTGTACTGGCGCTCTTCCGCGCAATCTGGGTGCAATCAAGGACACACGCTTGTCTTTAGGCACTTCTTTAAAATCCAGGATTTCCTCCACATAGGCTAGCCAATCCAGGAACTCCTTAAGTTGTAAGCTGTCATGAAACTTAGGAATTTCTGTTCTCATCCCCATCTCCCAGCGTCTGCGATTTCCTCTACTATTGCTTTGTGTCGCCTGCGGGAATCTCCTCTTCAGAAACATCATCATCATCGTCACCCGCTTCCACGTCCGAATTTACCCGATGATGGCGTTGGGCCGGATTTCTTCTATTAAGTTTTTCAAACATTTCCGCCATTCTTTCCAATAGCCTCTTCTATCCATTCCATCCGTGCATCCATAACTCGAACCCGCTGATCCATATCACGATTGGTACACGTTGACGTTGTCAACACATTGTCTCCTTGGCGGCATGACTTCACAAGATCAGTTTCGGCTCTGATACCAACAAACACAGCGAATAACTATCAACTTCATTGATTCACGCATGAATACCAGAATCAATGCTTCTAATCCTTGTTGATTCGAAGAAGAATACCAAGGAAAAGGAAAACTCATCGTTCTAAGGAGACAGTGGCTAAAAATAGTATTAAACCAAAAATTGTCTCAAGACATTAAACATGATGCCTAAATAGTCCGAATACCCTAATTACAAGACAAAGATACCAAAAATAACGTAGATATCCAAAATACGAAAATTACTAAATTAATAAAACTATACTCGGAGGCTCCAAGACAGACCTAAACGATGCTTTTTGGGTCCGAAACTTTGTTACCACTTGATTCCGAGTCCCGAGTAAAAAGTTATGGCCTCCGAAGGTTGCTCTATCAAATCCGCATCAATCTTACTAGCGTATGATATGTTCCTATACTTGCTCCGTTCCTATGTAGACTCTTGCTCCGTTCCTATGTAGACTCTCGATCCCATCAACCTTAACTATATAGTATCCCAACAACCCTAACTACCCCTAACTACATAATATACTTTCCTTTAAGCTTCTTATTATAAGAATCAATATTAATTATTATCATTATTTGCTATGTGAAGATGAATATATATTTGTTTACGCTTCATCATAGCAGAATGACAACATTAAAAATTAATACTATAATATCAAAAGTTAATACATATAATAAATTATAAATGCCAAATATAGTTTAAAATACTTTATTTAAATTGTACAATCGTATGATCTTATGCTCTTATAATCTGAACATATGAACCTCATTTCGTTCTAAGGGATCTCAATTTTGACTACTTTTTTTAAAAATTATTATATGACTCAAACTATATTAAATTTCCTCATATATGTGTAAAGATAGGACACAATAAGAATAACGGGTCCTAGAAAGTTGACTTGTCTGTTTCTTTAGATGAATCAAGTAGACGAACAATAGACGAGCAGGAGGGGGCGAATTTATGCATCTTGAAGGAAGATGGGTAAGGCACTTGAGGTCTGGTGCTCATTGACAGAGGAGAGAGTAGGTGCTCCAAGTGTGAGGATGCTAGAGGTGGTTGGCTCGCAAGTGAACAGAAGGAAAATCAGAAAGTTGTAAGAGAGAGTGAGAGGAATGAGGGTGGTGTGTGTGCGCATGTTGTTGTTATCGGTGGGGGATAGTTGAAGGGTACAAAAGTATGAGAGGTGTATTGCTTGAAACCTTACTTTATCAATGGATCTGACTCTTCTTTCCCACGTAACTGTACTGGTTTATTGGAGAAAATACTCGTTCAGGTTTTGCTTGACCCAACAGGCACATGATTTGGCTCGTTTGATCCAAGTTGGGCACTACTTGAGTTTCAACCAAGCCTAATCCTCCACATTGAGAATATCTATAAGTCCTATTTTTAGACCCATATCAAGTCTAATTAGCACTAAGTCAGCCCCTAACTTAGAATTAGTACTAATTCAACTAAAAAAGGACACAAAGCTCCCGCCAACATGGGTCCGGGAAAAGGTCGGACCACATTAGATCTATTGTATGCAACTTTATCTGCATTGTCAAAGATAGATCTATTGTATGCAGCTTTATCTGCATTGTAAAAGGCAGATCTATTGTATGTAGCTTTATCCTGCATTGTATAAGACAGTTTCCGCTTCTCTAATCCGTGACCACAAGATAACATGGTAGAAACACTGTTGCGCCAAGGTTCCCCTTCCCGTATTAATGTTGTCATACTAATCTTTTATCCGCTTACCTATGTCAAAGATTTGATCCTTTATTATGCTGAGTCCTTGTATCCCTCATTTTTAATAAATCACATGCCAATGTCTTGTTCTCTACCTGTTGGATATTCATGTTAGAGACCAAGTAAATATAGATAGATTTTTAGTCTCATATGGGATATTAAATTATTAGGTAAAATTCAGCTTAGTACAGTGTGGTTAAATAATTGGCCATATTAAGATAACAAGACTGCCTTTTCTCTTTCATTTTTATCTAGATGATTTATGCTTTGAATAACTCTTTTATCTTGCATATGACATGAACCACATTTGTTAAGATTGAAAGCTTTTGTCTCTTTGCTGCACAGACAAATCATATTTCGAATATGCTGAACTTAGTTGGGGAAAATAAGTAGGAAAATTAGACAGGAGAAAGAAAGTGGAAGTGGAGTGGAGGAGAACTAGAAGGGAGATATTAGAGAAGGAATGTTGAGAGCAAAGTAAATGTAAACCAAATTTATGGCAACTAAAACATATACAAGATTATACTTTTATAAAGATAAGGATATCTAAAAGGATAGATCCAACAATATAAATTCTATAGATCTTGAAAATATTAAAGACTCTCGAAGACAAACATATCTGCCCATACAATTTCAGAACTCAATAATTCCTTCGAGTTGAAAAAAAAAAATCTTTATTTCCAAACAACCTCTTTTGGGTGTTTACTTATCTTAAGGTTTCCATGAAATCTTCCCATATATCTTCTAGATGTCCTAAACAGTTATATGCTTGTTTACTAAAGTAGAAGAAAGAAGAATGTTAAAAGCTTCAGTATAGACAGGTTTGAATTCTTAAACTGTTTCCTGCTAGAATTTTGGCCATTGATTGGAAAGGTAAATATGGCACCATGCTGGTGTGATGCACAAGGTTAATAGTGAATTAGAGGCGGAGGGATAATAAATGAGATGAAGCCAAAAAAAAAAGAAGAAAAATTATAGAAACTGGTGTTGTGATCAAACTATGCTAAAACAAATTAAGATGTAATGGTACCATTTTAAGCTTGTGTCTACACGATAACACCAAAACTATTTCATTCTAGCTAGAACATAAAGTTCGAAGTTAACTACTTAGATGTCTTTTTTTGCTTTTTCTTTTTCATCTCCTTTATCTTTTCACCAATTTTTCACTGCCGTTATACATCAAAACATTGCTCCAATCCTGAAATAATATCATTCTAATCAAAGATTGAAACTCTGGCACAACTCAATATTTTGAAGCTTAGCTTGATGTATCTTAGACCTTAACATTAATAACTCATCTCTTTTAAAATATGTACTAAAATTTTAGAAACTTGTGTTGTGATCGTATAGGGCAACACTGTTTAACTTCCCCTCGTTTAAATAGAATTCTTTTGATACAATATTATAATTGAACCCTTGATTACATTGAAATTTAGGATGAACTTAATGAATAAAGGGATAGTTATCTCACACAGAGAAAAGAATCTAATATAGAGGAGAAATCTCACATAGAGAATTGAAAAGACTTTTATTAACTGAAAGAAAATCATTACATAGGGACATGATTATTTTAAAACTCAATATTAGTTAAATTATAAAGAAATTTCTCTAATTAGGAAAGATAATAATCTCATTAAATTCTTATCAAAATAAAAGACTCTACAACCAAATCAAAATACTCAATAAACTTATTATAAATAAAAAATTCTAAACCTTTTCCACCTAAAATAGGATAATTACCAGAATCAATTATAAATTTAAAATTTAAATATCTTTTTTTCTCTGTTTTCATCATTCTCCCCAATTAAGGAGAACTCAACTCCATGCAAGCTGTGAGCATTTTTTTCTTGGGTTTCATTTTTCAATTCTGAATGCAAGAAACAATTGCTTCGCCAACTTTGTTTCCCCATTATTTTTCTTCTTTGGATGTTCCTTTTAGGGAGCAAGAAATTGACCGTTATTCTTTTGAACTTTGGTTTTATTTCTTTCCTTTTTGGTTACACTCACCGATGAATGAGAAAACATCTTAGTTTATCATAGGGCAATGGTGACATCTATAATTTCATGGTAGTCATTGAGCATGGAGATGCCAATGAAGATGATCAATATATAAGACCATAATTGTGATAAAATTAGTATACAAAGACAGAGAAAATTTCTTTATCAAATTAGCATATCCTTAATTTAAAAAATAAACTTGTGTTTAAATAAATTGACATGTTAAATAAGCAATTATTAAAATTAATTTTCCACACAATATAAATAATAAATTAGATATGAAAAATATAAATGCTTTTACAGTAGATGTCATGAAAAAATTGAATTTATAAATGAAATATGTGAATATACTAGTTAATTAGATACTTTATATTAATTACATTTAGTGCAACTTTGTTCTTAGTATTGTCACATATAATGCTTATATACAAATTGTAGCTCTTGGTAGATAGAAGCAAACATGGAACTAATTCATTAGATTAATGAACATTAAAATCGTAAGTTATTATAAAAGGTATAAATTTTTTTTATTGATATGTTATTTTTTAAGTCGATGTATTTGTTATGTTCAACTTCCTATTTTGTCTTCTCTAGATACAACAACAACCAAGTCTTATCCCACTGAGTGGGGTCGGCTATATGAATCCTTTTACGCTATTAGGGTCTATCCCCTACTATATCATCATCTATATTTAAATAAATTTTATCTTATTTTATTGTTACTAACCAAATTTTTTTTTATCTTCCTATTCCTCGTTTGATGTGCATATTTGTCATCATGAATGACACAAATATTGGAAAATAATAAAAATAGCTGTTTTTGATGTTTGGAACTAGAGCCCACTAACACGACTGCTTGGTATCTCATAGTAACACCATTACTGCTAATTATTGATACAAAAGGGGTACCTTCCAATGGTCTGCCATCCACCTATATTTTCCATTAGATTGCTATGTGAAATCATATACCATGCACTGAATTTGTTACAATCTTGGGCAGTGCAAATTCTTCATCCTTTTCACATAAACATCACCAAACTTGATGATATGCTGACACAGTTAAATAGGCTTTCCCTCACCTGGGAATCTCAAACTCTTTCCAACTAATTAATTTTTGTTGTATACCCATACAAAGTAATGACACTACCACAGTTGTGCCAACCATTACAGTATTCACAAATAATTATTAAATTTTATACAGAATAATACTTCAATATCTTTCTCTACATCTTTAATAGAATCATAGAACAAAAAGATGGAGAGAGGTAAGTTAGACAGTGATGGATGTTTTTTTTTTCCAATGGCATGCTAAGTTACCACTGGAAATGAGGATCTTCTACTAGTTACTTCTTGACAAATGCAAGTGCATCTTTATATGAGTATTTCAAAACCAGAAAGGGATGATCAGGGACCAAAACAACTCATACCTTGATTGAAACATTGTGGATTTCATGTGGAAATACACTTTACATGTACGGTTACAATTATTCCCTGTTCTTAGCAATGAATGAGCAGAGAACACTAAAGCTGAGATTGTAATGACTCTTGGTATGGGGAGAGAGAAATGCTTCTATCACAAGCAACTTATAAGTTCATTAGATAACAAAAATATTTTAAACAGTTTCATGAAAATCACTAATATCTTTTCTATGAATGAAATATTAAACCTTCACCATAATGTTCAACCTTTTGCAATTAGATTTGTTATTGTGCTTTTTTTTTCTTTTAAAAGAAGATGGAGGTCCTTTTAATCTCATTTATCCTCATATAAACACATATAGAAAATCACATTCAATCTTGTGGATATAATTAACTTCTTATTGACAAGGAGTAAATATGAACTTCATAATTTTAAATGGAAAAAATGTAGAATAACTTACAAGAATGTTAAGCTGGAAAAGTTTTGGAAACGGTCAAAAATTGAGTCATCGACTAGGCAATTTCTCAATGATCTGTTAACAATAACATATCAATATTTAATGATTTTGGAGAACAGCATCAGAATATTGTTTTGGTAATGAAGTAGCTGAAAGTAGAACTTACAAAAAGGACAAGTTTGACATCTTATCCAAAAAAACCAAAGAGGAACTCTGATCTTTTAGGTCACCCAGTCTCCTGTGGAAAAGGCAAGTGAGGGTTAAAACATTGACAAAGACACGAAATGACACTCAACTAAAATTATGAACGGATCATTTTTGAAACAAAATGAAATGGACATGGGCATCGACGAAATTTCCATACAAAATTAAAATAAAACATGAGCCTAAATAAAACAGTGAACAAAGTGAGATGCTAAAATAAAATAACCTGGAAGTCCTGTTAGTATGATTTTTATCTAAGGCAGCGGCATTTGAGCCATATGTCAGAATAAGACTAGAAAATTCACATTTGAGTTGTAGGTTCCATAGATTGTTTGGATCAATGGAATCAAGCCACATTTCTTGGATGGTATGGTTTATTGTAATGCCATTATTTACTTTCTTTACATGATACTCTGAGCTATGTTAGCACGGTCAATTCATTTGTCCTTTTTTTTTTTTGCACAAAAATTTACTATGGCTAATTGATTTGTTTCCTTGATTGGTCAATCTAAGTGGAGCACGCTTTACACTTTTCTATTATTATCTGCTTCATGTGAATAGTTAAAGGTAAACAGTGTTTTTTTCTTAAGCTTGTCTGATGAATCTAGTACATCATTTCCTTCTTGATTTCTTTCTTTTCCATCTACCAAATTTATGAAATATGAAATATCAATTATTTTTTCCTTCCTAAAATATAGTAAAATGATCTATGGGACCCAATTTTAAAATAACCATGTATGAACAAATTTAATATTATTGTCTGACTGTGATTTATATAAAGATGATATCTAGGCATCCACATAAGCCCAAATGGACTATGAAATTAATTTCAAGCAAATTCATTATAGTTACTAGTTATTACAGTACATATTTCATGATTAATTTCTCTTCTTTTAGTTACCACCTAACCTCATAGATAATACCCTACCCCTTTATTTTTGATGCATTTCTCACAGTAATGGTTCAAGAGATATAAATGTCTTGCAATGTATCAAAGAATATCATCAAATCATTAAGATACTGAAGGTATTACAAAAGTTGAGAAACTTATGGTTATTGGTCATTGATCTGAAGCAAAAAAAATAAAGAGGAAAATTTCCAATTACATACAAGGTTTCCAGGTTTGTAAGTGCACTGTATTCTTGAGGTATAGGTCCTTCAAACGATGTACCAAATATCCTTCTGCAAGAATTGGAAAACTGAAGATTAAAATATGCAAAAGACGTCTGTAGAAGAAGATATATAGAAGGGAAATATTTCCATACAGATCCTTGAGATCGGTGAAACTTCCAATGGTTTCTGGCAAAGGTCCAGTAAAGTTATTGTCAAATGCCCATCTGAAGTCATAAAGGAAGTCATGTGTATAGTCATTCCACAAAAATATTGTTAAAGAAAATAACTGATGTGTGGTAACATTTGTATGGAGCATAGGCATAATGAACAACAACAATACAATTTCATACATTCAGATATGCCATTACATGTATTAGTGCCAATGATGAAGAAACTTGTTTCAGGAGTTACTTACAGGATCTTAAGTCCAGTCAGCGTATTCTGTGAAGCTAGAGGTGTCCCAAATTGCAGTGAACCAGTCAGTTCATTGCTGTCAATATACCTAATTGAATAGAGTTAATCTGTCAGTTTAAATATAAAAGAAAACAAATGAGACATATTTAATGTACATACAATTGCTCTAGAGAAATCAGTTCTCCAAATTCAGGTGGAATATCTCCAGACAATCTGTTTGTACTCAAACTTCTGTGGCATATTGATAAGAAGAGTCAATTATGACGAAGAAATATTCCTCTCCTATAGGAGAATACCAAAGGAAACAACATTCGGGAAGGAGGTTCTCTGCTTACAGATTTCTCAATTTAGTTAGGTTTCCAATATCAGGAGGAATGCTGCCTGTCAAATTGTTTGTGTCCAAGCTCCTAGGCAATAAGTGAAAAAAAGAAACTGAAATCCTATCTCGATATTCATGTAGTTGCCAACTGTCATAAAAGGAGACCAAAGAACAGATAGTTACAAGTTCTGCAATTGTTTGAGTTGGCCAATTTGTGGGGGAATTGAGCCATTCAATATGTTGCGACTTAAATCCCTGCATCAACAAACTTCATAATTTATTGGGAATTCATGGTAAAGTTTCCATCATATACTATGACAATTTTTTCATGCTTGTTCAAACCCCAAAATGTTTGTTTTTGAAAAAAAAAAAAAAAAGAAAAAGAATTTTGATAGGCAGTAACCGCCTGTTTCATTGCCAAAAAAATAATCCAGTACGGAACCTTCAGCCAAGCATCACATAATGCCTAGAATCATATTGAACAGACAAACAGGAAGCTACCTATTGAGATACACAGCAGAGACTGAAAGAACAAAAAATCATTTAAGTATCATAGAGTCTAATCTCCTAACAGCCTCCAGGAAAGCAACTCGAAAACGACTAGGTAATACCCTGCATCTCTGTTTTTAGACATCAACAAGAAAATAACAGAAAGGGCAACTCACAGGGTTGTAAGATTCGTCAAGTCAAAGAGTTCCACTGGGATTTCACGGGAGATATTTTTTCCTGAAATCTTACTGCAAGACAGGGCCATTAATAATAAAGCACTCCAGTTTAAAAAATGAACAAGCGCAGGAAAGGTCGCTCACAGCAGCGTCACGGTGCAGCTTGAAGAGCAGTCGCAGACGACCCTTGGGTTAGCATACTCCAGAGTCCACCGTGCACCGGGTTCGCAAGGATCAACCGTCTTATCCCAGATTTGGATCCCCCACTTCCCTTCAATAGCGGCGAGGGCATTTCCTGGAAAAGGGGAAAAAAGCTAAGACAAATGCATAACTGAAAACAAAATCAACCCCGAAAGGCGAAATTTTTGAGACGGTCAATCGAAAAAGTAGATGGAATCACTACTATTTGTATCGTTCTGAGTTAGGATCCCCGGTTTATTATCGTTGAATTGGGGGACGGCGGAGGAGAAGAGGAAGCAGAAGGCAAAGAGGAGGAGAAGTCCTGGATTCATACTTCGTAACAACCAAGGATTGGAAGAAGGAAGGGGAAGGTGATCGCTTGGATTGAGATTTGAGACGGAGACAGAGACTGATCTTCTTTGTTGTTCCTCCCGGATTTGACCGTTTAGTTAATGCTTTTAAATACATTGTATATTTTATTCGTCTTACGACACTTTCTCAGAGTTTTAAAACAGGAGAAGACTTTTATGGACAACAAAGCAAACCAAGACGTACCCGTTTGCCATACAGCCAATCATCCACCTCACTTCTTGAAGGTTTGGCAATTTGGACCACTGAAAACTAAAATTTACAATCGAGATGTAATTTGCGGGCAAACTGATAGTGGAGAGAAGATTTACATTGACCTTTGAAATGTTCCATTTTACCGACTTTAAATTTTTTATATTTGAGGGTGTTTAAAATTACGTGGTCAACCTGGAGCTTAAAGTTTTGGGAAATACTGGCAGGGCATTTTTTTTATTGAAATATAGTGTTTAATATTATTAGCTCCTCACATGTGTTAAACCTTAACGGTCAGATATACAGTAGTTACGATTTAACTACTATCTCTACCATTTTAAAATTATGATTTAATACGTGTGGTAAAATAAAAATAATATTGAATAATATATTTAAGGATACGTCAGTTTACATAAGGCTAATGCGGGTGCTTTTGATTAAAAAAATATAAAAAGATGATCACACTATAAAACATAGGACGTTCTGTTTTTTTTTTTTTCCCGTAAATTTTGGACACATTCCTGCTACGAGATTAATTAAGTATTTTAAAATATCATACAATTTATAAGAATATTGATCCCGTTCGAAGTGATGTGATTAGGATAAAGAGTTCTCTAACCGAAAGGTATCGGTGATAAGAAAGGAAGAGGACGAAGAAAATAGGGTTTCAAGGGTGTGGAGAAGTGGAAAATGGAGAGGGTAGGGTTTCTAGAGTAGATTACAACGTGATAATATGGGAATCAGATAAATAGACTGGTTAGTATAATAGAAGATATATAAATATTGAGAAACTAGGAAAGGAGAGGAATTAATAAATGACTTAAGGAAGGAAACGAAAGCTAACACTAATCTCAGGAGAGAAAAATATTGTCCAACTTAAGAGAGTAAAACTTACAACCCTTGTGTATTGTTTGCCCTTAAGAAATCTGTAGGACGTCCCTTCTCTGATTGCAGCACACGCCTCTGTTAGGTCTCTTGGACTGCCTTTCTTTCTACGCACACGCAGAATGACGACAACGTCAGTACTAGAAACTAGAGAAAAGATCCTCAGAGAATCATCCTAGATGCATAAGAATGTAGGAAAAGTAGAGATGACAGGAAGAAGATGATCGAGAGTTTCTTTTGGGCTTCCTTAGAGAAAGTGCCAAAAAGTCCCTCGATCTATGCATGCATACCTCTTTATACTATATGTTAGGCATCAGTTATATTGAGGAGACAATGACTATTCCTGTCAGAAAGTGACGGATGTTGAGGAGACCAGAAAGCTTAATCCACGTCGGAGGAAGCTTCTATTTGTTGAGGTGGCAGAATATATTCATCCCCAGGTTAGTTTTGATGTGACCAACCAAGTTAAGTTAGGCCCTGTATTTTTTGATCCTTGTGTCTAAGTGTGAAGGAGCTTAGGAACACAAGAAGTCGAGCAGAAGACGCGACGGACGAGAAGAACGGCACGGCAAGCGAGTCGACGGGCTCGGTATGTCCGAGGGACGAGAAGTCACGGAAGAGTACACTGGCGGACTAGAAAGATATGCGACTGTTCGAGGGACGAGAAGCCGGGGATGAAGGCTACTCGAGGAGAAGGACGGAACATGGGCTCGAGTGAGCCATATTCTGGATGTCCGAAATCACCCACACGATTGAAGTCGATCGGAAGCGGATGAGTCAACTATGCAGTTGACTTATTGGAGATGGAAGGCGTCCTCAAGGATCCAAAGGCACCTTCAGCGACTGCGGTAGAAGGCACCCCTTGATTCACTAAAGGCACCCCTTGATTCACTAAAGGCACCCTCATGGCAGCAGTCAGCGGTCATTGGAAATTAAATAGAGTTTTATCCAACAGATAAAACTCTATTCAGCTGAAGGCGCCCTGGCCAACCTTGAAGTCGCCCTCAACCCACGAGATAGAGTTTCCATGAGCTATAAAAATATCTCTGGAGCTAGGAAATAGAATATAACTAGTACACAACTTTTATACTGTTTTCCTAGCTAAGTTCTGAGCTTTAAGAGTTTGTAAGAGTCTTCTCTGCTTGCACAAAAGGAGATATTATTTAGTGAGCTTACACTTACCTTGGATTAACAACCACCTAGGTTGTAACCAAGTAAATTCTAACCTCGTCTCTTTATGTTTCTTATAGTTGTTTGTTTGACTAATCGTGAATCCATGTGTAAGATAGCTCGAGAAATTATATTTTTTTAATTGCAGGCTATCTACCTTCGTCTACCAGCCCGAAACAGTCATACAAGTGGTATTAGAGCGATGTTGTTTCCGGATGACTAACCACCAAACGAAGCACGACAGATGGTCGGAGCTAGCATCCACCCACCAAAGGTGGAAGAAGAATTCGGATAAAGGAAACGCAAGATGTTGGTATTCTTCAAAACAAATTTTGATATATTTTTAATA
>JBBPFQ010000126.1:8387522-8397749 GCA_037974815.1 Kaempferia elegans | reverse complement strand
TTCTTCTCAGGCTAATCTTTAGTGGTTAACACTACGACTATAAAGGCTTAAAAGTAAGGGTGTAAACGAGCCAAGATGCTCGCGAGCTATTCGGGCTTCGGTTCAAAAAAAAAGTTCGTTCGAGTTTATTCGATTGAGTTAACAAGTTGAGCTCGAGTTTGATTTTGAGCTCAAAAACATTATCAAGCCGAGCTCGAGCTTAACAGTATTTGATTTGTGAGCTCGCGAACATGTTCGTTTAGAGGCCCGCGAACGTGTTCGTTAAGAAACTTGTTTATTATATATATATCACTTAAAGAATAAACATAATAATATATTATAATTAATTATCTTAAACGAGCTCGTACTAAGCTCGTTTAATTTTTAAACGAGCTTTTTTCGAACTAAGCTCAAGCCGAACTCAAACTATTTAATTTTATTATGAGCTGAGCTTGAGCTTAAGAACTAAAGCTCGAATCTAACTTGAGCCGAGCTCAAGCTTAGGGATAATGAACCGAGCCCGAGTTCGAGCCTCTTACTATTCGACTTGGCTCGGTTCGATTACACCCCTACCGCAGCCTGCTCAGCAGAACTGGCCCTTTGGTGGATTTGGATCAGTTTCTTGATGAGGGGGCATTGGTTTTATTAGTACATAGCTGAGTGAACTTGTATTAGGATCGAACCAAGTTCAATTCTGATGCCAATTGATGCAATACCAAAATTCAACTTCAAATCACATAGCAATTTGGGACAAAATTGATGAAACAAGGTTATCTCACTCAAAAGAAAAAAAGACCTCAAAGAAGAGAATGAAAGATAATTTATTAATTGAAAGTTGATGATTACATAGAGACATGGCACTTTCATATAATCAATACCAGCTAAAGTAAGAAATATCTAATTGGGAAGAACAATAATCCCATTCTTACCAAATAAAGACTCTTATACAAAATCAAAAGCTATTCGCCAAATTAAGAGGTTCCAACCATCAACTTATGCAATAGGACAAGTACCAAAATGAATTACAAATTTAAAATTCAAATTGTCTCATTTTCCTTGTTTGCATCAACTTTTTCACTTTGTTGCAGTGTTGCATGGATACAGATACGGGTATCGTATCGGATACGACACGGATACGGCGATACGGACAATTTTAAAAATAGAGGACAATACGGCTAGGATACGACGATTATATATATGTGTATATATATATATAGTATTAAAAATGGAGGGCTAAAGGTGAGTGACGGAGAGAGTTGGAGAGCACAGGCGAGCAGTGGAGAGCACAAGCGAGCGGTGGTGAGCGCAGGGAGCAGTAGCGAGCGTAGGCGACGACATGAGCGCAGGTGATGCTTGTGTGACTCTTGTCACGAATTCGCGATGAAGAAAAATTGGGAGCAGGTGGGAGTAAATTTAGGATTTATTCATTTTGATTAGCCTTCAAAATTTTATTAATTTTCAATTTTACCCTTGGATTTTTTAATTTTATTTTGCAATTGAGCCCAAACGTGTCGGGAAATGTGTCCCATCCGTGTCCTAGCCATATCTAACTGGTAAAATGTTTAAAAAGTCAACGACACGTTTTTTGCCGTGTCCCATGTATTTGTGTGTCGTGTCCGTGTCCGTCACTCCAAATTTTTTTTTTTCGAAGTGTCCGTGCTACACAGCTTTGTTGACATGTTAACACATGCTGGTGGTGAAGTTCATTTTATATCTTGATGGAGTTGAAGGAAGAAGATTGAGTTGGAAGAGGAGATTAACCAAACCCTCATGTCTCAATAGAATTATAAGAAGAAGATTATGCTACCTTTGTCATGACACGCTCATAGATCCTCCACTCCAACTTCTTGTTATAGAGCATATCTCAATGTCTGTGTGACCCACCTCTGTCTTCACCTCGTTGTATCTTGACAACCTGTTACATAGGGGAGGAATCAAGAAGAAACTTGAGGCTATCATTGAGTGTGTATTGTTGCCTGCAGGGACCCATAATCTCTGCCTCTGCCTCCTTGTGAGGATGTGACTTAGGGTGAGGAGAGCATTCATGAAAAGGGTTCGGGTGCAAAATACAACTCGCGGAGGAAGCTGAAGATCAGTCTTGTGTGATGGTCTGTTATGTCTGCCGGTTGATCAGTGAACCATATATTTTGGATCGGCATGGAGCAATATTTTAAACTGTGCATAGATTTTGATTTTTTGTTTTAATTTGATTTTTTTTAATTTTAAGGGGCAGCCATCCCTTCTATTCCCCTCCTCCGATGACCATTTGGCAATGCTTTCTAATATCCTTTTCTTGAGTAGTGTTTCAGTGTTGTCATACTTATAATTGGATAAATCTTACGTTTTCAACCTCTTCATGTCTGTATTATGCAAACATCTTAGTTTTTTTGTAACCCAACTATTTTCTTGCCTATAGGATGCTGCCAGAGAACCTGGCTTCCATTTTATCCAATCATAAAAGAAGTGCAAAGGTTCTATCCCTTTGTGATGCTTCAGATATTCTACAGGATGCTTTTACATGGACAGAAGCTGCTTTGAACCATCAGTATGAGGTTCTGTGTCTCTCTTATTAAGTTCATATTTATGACTAAATGTGTTTTGTTCGCTTTTAGTATTTCCATGTGTGGTCTAAAATTTGGAAGAGATAAGTTCTATTTTAATTTCAAATAATTATGAACCACGTTTCATGCTTTATCCTACCTCTCTTCAGCCTATAGCTATGGTTGATCTAAAATATTGGTGGGAAAGGGAATGATAGTTTGCAGAATCCAACCTTAGAAGTTTATTAATAGTTCAAATAATTAAACAGCTAGTAACAAAGATCCCATTGCTGATCTCAGTTTTCCAAATTTTCATTATTATTTATAAGAAAAATGCATGTGCTTGCTGAATATTTCTTTGCTATTGTTAGATGAATTTTATGCAAAATGGAATTTGTTTTGGTGGTAAACTTTATGATTAACTTGTGCAATTTCCTTTATTTTCAGTAACATCTGTCCATGTATTTGCATGGTAAAATATTGGAAATAAATGTTGAGGACTTCTTTGGATATTTGGGACTTATGAATTTCAAAAAGTAAAGCTCTCACTCATAGAGTCTCCATGGAAGAAAATTGAGACCTTTCTGTCGTCTCGGTACCTAAGAATCTTGTAGAAGACTCACAAAAAAGATGAGACCAAGAAGGCTTGCTAAAGAAGACTCGGTGATTGTAGAAGTCTCGTAGAATTGATACTATGTGTTGTGTGTCTGGTCAACCAACATGAGATATGTTAAACCTATGGTAATAAACTAAAATAATTGAGAAATATTATAGTTATTTTTTAATTCATTAAAATTAATGATTAAGAAGGGGAGCCTTAGCGCAACGGTAAAGTTGTTGCCGTATGAGTTGGTGGCCACAGGTTTAAGTGGCGTAAAAGGCTCGTGCAATGTAATGTAAGATTGCATACAATGGACCCTTCACGTCACGTTGATGGGAGATTTGTGCACCGAGCTATTTTTTTTAATTAATGATTAAATTATTATTTTGAAAATTTATATAAATATTTTATATATTGAATAATTTTTAAAAAATATATAATTTAATAAATATAACAATAAAATATATTAACATTTAAAATAGTGATAATAAAATATTATTTTATATTGCATATTAACTTTAAGTAAAAATAATGATGTGAGTATATACTTTAATATTGCATACTTTATTCTTATTGTGTATTTGTTATTGGTTTATTTAATGTGAAAAGTGCATTCTAAGTACAAAGTCTCAAATTGTGTCAGAGTTTCAAACTTTGACTGAGGAGGAAGGAGATGAAAAAGAAGAATAAGAAAAGAAGACATCTATATTCCTAATTCTCATATAAAATTGTACAATTAACATTGTATTGTATTGTATGAACAAAAGCAAAAAAAAAAAAAAAATAACAAACATCACTTTTAATTCATTGTATTGTATGTTAGTATGATACGATAGTCATCAACATGATTGACACAACAATGCACACCTAATTATCTAAACTGAGTACTTTCGAATTTATCTAAATGATATGTTTCGACCATGTCTCCCGGGCATGGTATGAGACTTCAAACCATGAGTACACTTTTATCAAACACTAGTATATTTTGTTTACATGAATAACTATTCTATTCCTAAGGGATTATGATGATGGAAGAGCTATTGCAATGGTCTAAATTGAATAAGGAACACGAATTATGTTGCAATTCATCCTGGTTCTCCACACTACTGTGCATAGCTATTCCTTGTGCTAATCCCCAATTAAGGATTCAAAGTTGTAGAATTCCTTTGAGACAATTACCCTTTAAATCTTTGTATTCCTTGGACTCTTGAAACCCTACACTATCCTTCTTAGTGACATTTCTTGCTCTTCCTTATAGGACTACCTTGTCTTGCTCCTCCCCGCGACTCATTTGCCATTGTTGAGTTCTGCTCTTGTTAATTCTTGCTCTTGTGCCATCTACTTTAGCGACTACCTCTGATGCCTCTCCAGCACTAGCTCCTCGTGGGTGTTGGCCCCTGCAGTACTTGGTAGGTGTTTTTATCTATTCTTGCTCTCTCTCTTAGGCTAAGTCCTTGTATCCAAATCTCTCCCAATTCCACTACTGTTCTAGTGGCTTTTTTACTACATTCCATCGTTAGACATTTCTAAACATAGATGCTAGAATTGAAGTCACTTCAATGGTTTAAGTTGCTTGCTTCAGTGTACTTTTCAATCCTATTGTAACTGAAGCCTTTGAGTTAAGAAAATTTCCACACTTTTTTATTTATTTATTTATTTTACATTTGACCTTTGTGTCCTTTTGTTATAATTGTGTAGTTGTGAAGGATTGCATTTTGGGTGACCAGAGATGATGGACTTGCAACTTGATTTTTTATCAGACTTTTTTTCTTTCAAGTTTGACATTGATTCAAACATTTTTCCCAGTCCTTAATATTAATATTGTGTCTACCAATATTATTTCTCTCAATTTCATACTATTTCTAATGTAAAAAATGAATAATTTTACAATCAAAGTATTTCCTATTTAGATTTTTATGCTTATAAAAAATAGAATTTTTTTCTAAGAGAATCACCAATTCCATAAAACATTTCATTTGTTGAAATTATATGGAAAATTTGGTTCCTTCTTAGCTGTAATTTTGGTTCATAAATATATGACCCTTTATTATTCCCATTAAAACTTGTACATGAGTTTGCGGTGTATTGCTTCATCAATTTTTTTTCAATTATTTTCTGTAGGCATTTGACAGCTTACTAATCACCAATAAGAATTTCCAAAAACAATTGCACTCATTTACTTAGATGTGCACTCATGATTTGTGCTTCAGTTCAATTGATGTATCTCCATGGTTCCAACTCATGTCATCTAATGTTTGCAGCACCCTGTGGTTAATAAATCTTTTTTGTTATAGGATATTTTAGTCTTTTTGCAGTTCTTTGCTATCTATTACATATAACATTCTACAAACCAAATTCTCTATCTCATTTCATCCCATGAGTCAAACTAAATACTAGTTATTTCTATTCTATTCCTTATCTATTACATTTTCTAGTAATTTTCTGTACCATTCCTTTAAAGTTTGATTCCATAAACCGCACATGGTAGTAACAAATTTGGTTCACAAAGCAATTTTTAGATGCAAGTTACCAAATACAGAACTACTTTCACATAATGCACAAATGCAATGCCAAACCTAGCCTTATATATACAATATAGACTGCTGTTGTTTTCTTGCAATTTAACAATGCATAGTTGAACAAGGTACTACCTACAATTACTTGCTAGGATCTCCTATTATGAGTAACCAAAGCTCCTAGTCTAATCTTTTCAGGGTTGTACAGCAACAGTTCTCTTGATTTGGATTGACCATAATAAAGAACTTTTTGCACAGTGTGCTAACGTTGGAGATTCAGCATGTCTTATATGGTATATTTTTTTAACAGATATTTTTGTCTGTTTCTCGTTTGCAATAATTTGAATATATACATTTGTCTTCACTAATATGATTATGATTATGATTATCCTATTGTATGTGCCTGAATGATCATTGTTCATACTATGTCAGAGCACTACATACATTTGCATCTGTAGCAGATTTCACTTTATACATTTGCTTCACGAAACAATGCTTTTCCGTTGCCAATGATAGGCAAGGGCATATAACGATTGATATGCACTTTTTTGGTATATTTCAAATAGTTGAAATTTGTGTACATGTTGATCCTTGTATAACAATGATGCTCATGCAATGTATGAAAATGAAAATGAGGAAAACTCTTCTTTTGTTTAATCTATGATTCAAATGTGTGTAACTTAGAGCTAGGCTATTTTAAAATGAAAAGAATGAACTATGGTATTTCTAGTGATTAAAACTTAGAGAAGGAACATCTTATTGGTACTTGCTTCTGATGACGGATGATTCAATATTCTTGTTAAACCACAACCCTATAGGTGGGCCTTTCTTACTTATAGCTAAAGGTTTTGGATAAGTTGTTGCTTATGATGGTGGATAATTCAATATTCTTGTTAAACCACAGTCCTATAGCTTAGGCCTTTCCTACTTATAGCTTAAGCTTTTGGATAAGTGTTATCCTATGAAATACTGTTAGGGAATAAATCGTGAATTTGATTGCACTTTCTTGCAATCCACTTCAAGATGATTGATTGGATGTTATGATCCAGGGTCAAATTTTTGAGTGGAAGACATCTCTGGCACACACATAACAATGATATAAATAACTAGTAACTATTAGTGTAAGAGTTGTCATAATAAAATAAATTATATATCTCTATCTAGTAAAAAAAAAATCCATGAAAATTTAGCAAAGCCAACTTGAGCACAAATGAACTTAGAAACAAAAGCAAAGAATGGAGATGTTAAAATTCTTGTAGAATTCTTAGTATGAATATATGTAAATGCTTGAAATATATTTAGATAAATTGTATGACAAACATGAGTAGCACTAACTAACCTTAAAATATTAGATTTAAGATAAAGTGTAAAGGTTGTGCCTTATTAATAAATTAATCTTAAAAATATGAAAGAGGAAAAGTAACTGTCACTTTGATCTATAGTAATCTTGTATAATTTCCGACCACTCAATTTTACAATTTCTTAGATTCTTCCCTAAAGGGCATCTTCTTTACAGTGCTGATGGAGAGCTGATTCCTATGACAGAGGATCATAGAGTTACCAGTCCGTCTGAACGTGCTCGCTTTTTCAATGCAGGGAAACCATTGAAAGATGGTGAATCACGGCTTTGTGGTAATTCTTGCATTCTTCCATGATTCATCATTTCTGAAGGTTCTCTTATATGTTACATGATGTTATGGGTCTAAAAGATACAAAGAAATCATCTAATGCGAAGATCTACATTCTATATAAACTGTGTTTTCATCAGGACTTAATATTTGTCGAATGCTTGGTGACAAGTTTTTGAAAGAACAAGATGACCGTTTCAGTTCAAAACCATACATAAGCCAGGTGGTTCCAATTACGAAAACATCCACTGCATTTGCATTGATGGGAAGGTAGGTACTTTTCTTGCTCTTGGTGCTATTTTAGCTTTCTTTAACTTTTTGTATACTTCTCTAGTGATGGACTATGGGATGTTATCACCATGAAGAAGGCAGCGCGATTTGTGCTCCAGGTTTGTAAACTTCAAATTTTATTTCCTGTAGATTTTACACATTTTGGATCCTGCATTACAACTTTAATATGAATTTCACAGGAAAAACTGAAAGTCAACAAAGATGATCAAATCTCTGCAGATGTAATCGCCAACAATGTGTTGAATGAAGCTAGAACCTTGAGAACAGAGGACAACACAACTGTCATCTACCTAGATTTTGATGTTTTGAGAACAGAATCTTGTACCATTGAAGTGTGATCATACAAGTTCCACAATTAGGTATTTCTTCAGCATTTCTTGTCTAGTTGACAGTTTCATAGCTTTAGATAATCAGTTAAGCTGTTTCAAAGTCAGTTTTTGGCAACAATTACCCACGACGAGGTGCTTTCCAGTTTTTTAATTGGTGTGCTACTCTACAAATTGCCATGTTCAGACCACACTGAAATCATCCATCTGGATGTGTATGATGGAAGTTATATCAGATTCAAGAATCAATGATGAACGGTCGTTATTTTTTACAAAACAGAGTATCCTTGGGGGCTTATATGCACAGGCAGTAGGGAGATGTAGGCCAAAAGAGTCCAAGGTGCTTCTCTTCTCAAAAGGATTGCACAGGTAGGGGCTTGATTCACTAAGGTGTCTAGTGGCAGTTCAAGATACTATGAGTTTACAGCCAGCCAAGCTAGGATAACATATAGGTTTCAAAGTCTTAAAGCATTAAACAAGAACTGGGCAGAGTATTTGTATATATAAGTTTCTGAGGGCATTACATTTCTTATTTGTCACTTTAAATGCATATTTCTATTATTTTTTCCTGATATTTTAAAAGTTCCAATGCTTTTATTATTAGCAGACATCAACCATAATTATTTGACTGTTTAATTTCCTGATATCATTATATTTTTACTACTCAAAATTCAACTATATAAAACTGATGTGCATTCATTTTATTAAGGAAATAAATATTAAATTTGTAAGCAACCATTGTATTTCTTTTCACAGTGAACTGCTTTGCAGAGGGTTTATGGTTTTAGAACAATTTCATTCTTCTTACCATGTTTATCCTTTGTCAAAATGCTCACACCATACCAGTTAGATAAAAATAAATATTATAGAAAAATTAATAATTTAAAATTTAGAATATGGAATATAAGAATCCTCATTGATAAAATAATGAAGGTAATAGATAGATAAAATAGGTAGGTGATAAGGTAAAAATAATAGAGAATTCAAATTTTAAGTTATTGTACATAAGAAAAAATAAAATAAGAAATAGAGTAGGTTTGTTGTAAATAGTTCATTAAATAATGAAGTTGGAGTAGTTAGAAAAAGGGATGAAATTATAACTCTCAAGATAATAGTGATGAAAAAATTATGAATACAATTAGTATATATGTACATCAGGTAGAATTTAATGAAACAACTAAATTAAAGTTTTGGGACAACTTAAATGAGTATCGTAGAATATTTTGTCAAATAAAATAAATTTAATATGAGACGATTTAAATAGGCATGTTGCAGTAAAAAATGAGAAATATGAAATAATACATGAGAGTTATGAGTTTGGAATGAGAAATGAAGAGAGAAAATTATATTAGATTTTGCGATAGCATATGATTTTATATTAGCTAATATATTTTTTTTAAGAAAAGAGAAAAATATTTACTTGCATTTAAAAGAGTATATGAGACTTTTATATGATTAGAAAGAGCGATAAAAAGATTTGTAAAGATTGCAAGGTCATCATTTGAGAAAATTTAACTACCTAACATATGTTAGTGGCAAAAAAGGTGATTCGCTCGCCCTCATTGCCTCCGCCAATCCGTTTCAGGGCCAACATGAAAGAGGTAAATTACGGGGGCTACTAGCCCGAACATTGACTAGTGCATAAGGGAGGGCAAACTATCCAACATATGTTAGTATTATTGGATATACACCTCAAGTATAGTATTAATAGAAAGAAAATACATACGCCTCCTACAATTAAGTGATGGAAGTTAAATGATGGAAAACATATTTAAGGAGAAGGTAGAAACATAAACATTAAATCAAATATATAGTGACTTTAATATGACATGAGATAAGATGATATCAAAGTTGAAAATAGTAACTAAGAGCGTACTCGGTGAGTTAAATGACCATGCACTGCTATGTAAAAAATCTTGATGATGGAATGAGAAAGTACAGGGGAAAGTGAAGGAAAAAACGAACAACTTTTAATACTGACACAAGTTGGCAAAAGGTGACAAGTTGAAAATAGTAGTTAAAAGTGTACTCGATGTGTTAAATGATATGCATCACTAAGGAATCTTGATGGTGGAATGGGAAAGAAAAACGAATAACTTATTAGACTTACACAAGTTGGCAAAAGGCGACTGCACTCGTTCCCAGTGCCTCCACAAACCCGTCCCAGGGCTAACACGAAGGAGGTAAATCACAGGTGTGCCACTAACCCTTGGAATAGTGATTGATGCATGAGGGAAGCATTTACCTCAGCTATGTCAAGATTCGAACCTCATACCTCAAGTTGGAAGCACCTTATGCGCTAGCCATACCTTATAAGACGAGAAAGTACAAGGAAAGTGAAAGAAA
>JBBPFQ010000126.1:8323420-8337965 GCA_037974815.1 Kaempferia elegans | reverse complement strand
AAACAACAATGTTGTTGTTGTCATCGAAGAAGAACAAAGTAGAGGGAAAAGGAAGAAAATCAAAGGAGAAGGAAAAAAGCGAATAAGTCCACATCATGAGGTGGTGGGTTGTTGTGTGAGGAGAGAAAAAGCGGAAATACAAAGTTTTCTAAAAAAAATCGTAATTTATTTTAAACAGGCTAAGCCGATTTAACTCGTCAACTTGATTCGACCATAACTTAGTCAACTCTGATTTGAACCAATGTAATCCTTATCTACATGCATGCTCAATGGATTTAGATTAGACCAAATCTCATTTAAATTCTACATTTTTATTTTTTGCTTGACTATTTAATTTGTTTATTGAATATGATAGATTAATTTTTGGGCCCCTCTTAAAAGTGGGCCTGAGGTGAGCGCGTCTTGGGCCTCACTTCAGGTCCGGCCCTGCTAATCTCAAAGGTAATCAATTCAACCCTAAGAAAATTATGAATTGAGAAGCGCTCGCGCAAATCCATCCAAACATGCAACGTTTTTAGAATTATCATTCCACTAGTAATGTATCATAGTTAAGATTTGATTTTTACATGCCTGATTTGCCATTTGAAAATTCTAACCACTGCACTATTACCCCCGGGCTATATTTAATATCAATTGTATCTTGATGATCCTGAAATCTTTAGGGTTTTGAAAAATGATGAAACTTTGGGGGTTATTTGAATATTTACTTACCATTTAAAATTAGCTGAAAAATCCATAAACTCTCAAGCCGTTGCCATTTCTCTCTAGGTCCGAGAAGAGCTCCTCGATCGTCCCGATCGCCGGAGATGGCAAATCCTCCGAAGCCATGGAAATCCGAATATGCCAAGTCCGGACGGTCTTCGTGCAAGACTTGCAAGTCCCCCATTGGCAAGGAACAACTACGCCTGGGCAAGATGGCCACTGCCACCCAGTTCGACGGATTCATGCCCGTAAAATCGAAACCCTACTTTCTCCTCCCTTTCCTCTTCATCCTTTTTCCCTCCCTCTCCCCATCTTTTAGACTCAGAGAGATGAATTTCTGCCACGTAGAGATGAATTTCTTCCTAACCCTTGTCTGCTCTTCTCTTGTTTTTTCATATGCGAAGCCATCAATATCTTATCTTTCAGTCTTCATTGCGAGATCATATTAGTTACTTTGACTCGTAGCACATTATTATAGTTCATTCTTTTGTGCAGCTTTTCTTAATCAAGATGTTTCCAGACATGAATGTCCTCTAAATAGATTTTAGTGGGTTTCGGATTGGCAGCTGATAGTTCAGAATATATTGAGCTGATGTGCTTGAGATACCTGAAACTTTGAGAAAACCAGAATCAATACACGAAAAAAAAAATCAGCTGCACTTAAATATATCACTGAGATGAACTTCTGTTATTTTTTCTCCATTTCTTCTATCTACTGTATTCATTAAATTTAGAAAATTTAGTTTAAGATTAAGAAATGGGGATTTTTTAAAAAAACATAGATAGTCTCATAGGACAACTAATGACATTTCCCTACTATTTATGCTAGATTATGTGGTTCTTATCTTTCTATCAAATTTTGTGCAAAGTCTTGTGGATCTTAACCGTTGGTAATTGATGAAATTTAGAGTTTAGGTCTTCTTACCCTTTTCAACTATGTCAAGTAAAGTCTTCTTACCCATCTTTAACTGCTTTGGTTGTCACACTAGAGAATTTATTTGTTATGATCATGCCCATAGCTTCTTAGTTCCTAACTTATTTCCTGTTCTTTTATAGTCAATCTTTTGAGGTCTTAACTGATGGATATTGGCAAAATTTATTTTATATTCTGTTCTAGCATTCCCAACTATTGCTTGAGTAAAATTTGTTGTTTTTTTGGTTCTGGTAGTTCAGAAACTATACATATGATTGTGCTAAATGAGTGGCCAGATCAAGTGATTTGTGCTCATAATTGATCAAATTTAGAATGTCTTTGGTGGTGATGCAATTAATTCATAAGATATGCTTCTTTCATATACAGAGAAAGTTTACACATTATGTCAATATCCTTTAAATAGTTATGTTTGCCTCTTCAGATGTGGAATCACGCTGGTTGCGTCTTCAGGAAACAAAACCAGATAAAATCGTATGCTTCTTGTTGTGGAATTTATGGGCAATATTGTTTCACATGGAGTAGTTGTCAAATCCTTGTTTGGGAGATTCTTGGTCAACACATGAGTTTCTCGTTACTTTCAAACTTCACACGACTCTTATTCATGCTTGTTTGATGTTTCTCTTGCTTCCTTTTTGTTCACCGTGGCTTTCTTCATTGCCAGCCTTGATGATGTTGAAGGCATAGATTCATTGCGTTGGGATGATCAACAAAGGATAAAGAGTTATGTTGAGGGTGGAGCCTCAGGCGGTAGTACAGTTGCCACTGCAATTGCAACTACAATTGCTGATCATGAGTGTTCCATTGAAGTTTCCCAAACTTCTCGTGCTACGTGCAGACATTGTAGTCAGAAGATTCTGAAAGGAACGGTTGGTATTTTTCTATGTATTTTAAAATTATGTGAAACACTGTTTCTTTTAAGCATATTTTTGGTTATAGTAATTCTTAACATATCAAATGAGGGATATTTTTTTCACTTGTGTGGCCGGTAATGCTAAAAAAGGTTGAAGCTACTAATCGATATAGTTTTAGTTTTCTTGATAAAGATCCATTAATTGGTTACAAATGGGTAGTCCGTGGTTGGAATCATGGGGAGCTTCTAGTGTCTTATGCGAACGCCAAGTGTCTCTTAAGCTAAAGAAAAAGTTTTATAGATTGTTAATTTATCTATCATACTTTATGAATGAGTGTTAGACAATTTGGAAGCAACATATGTAAAAAGTTAATATAGTATAGATGATTACACAAAAAGTTAAAATAGTATAATGAAAATGCTATGATGGATGTGCGGATCTAATTAAGGTAAAAAACATTAATATTTGAAATCAACTAGGTGTAGCTCTAATAAATGATAATGAGAGAAAATAGGTGATGATATGACCATATATAAAGACAACAAATAGCTTTTATCATTAGAAGAGTTGAATACATAAGAGTGAAAAAGGGCTTTAGGGGTAGAGACCAAAAAATATTCTTGAATATAATAAAAAATAATTTAATTAATTTGAATATTATAACCGTTGAGGAGCCCAATGCAGGGGATAAGATGCATGAAGCCAATACCAAATACTTGGGACAAATATGGCTTCATGATGATGATGATGATGATGCTTTAGTTATATTTGGAAATATATCGAGGATTACACAAAGTGCCTTAATTAAGGTTATGGACGGATTCAAATTACAATGACTAAAAAGATAGAAAAATGACCTTTTATGAAGCCAATGTTAGTAGTTGCAAATTGATCCAGACCAACTGAAGCATCTGTCAACTTGCCGCCAACTGATTAAGAGGCAGTCTACTGCCTATTAGCCATCAGCTGTTTAACAATTTTTATGGGTACATTTTACAGCTTCCAACTATGATTTTCATTTGTTTGGTACTTCTTGATAGAGAGAAGGGGAGCCTTGAACCAACGGTAAAGTTGTTGCCTTGCGACAACTTGTGACCTAGAGGTCACAGGTTTGAATCCTGAAATAGCCTCTTGTAAAAAAGCAAGATAAGACTGCGTACAATGAATTCTTCCCTGGACCCCGCATGACGGGAGCTTTGTGCACCGGCCTGCCCTTTTGGTACTTCTTGATAGAGAGAGACAACTTGAGGTCCGGAAGAGTAATAAAGCTGGTGTAAACAGTGAAAGCCTGACTGAGTCTAGTCGTTAACCCTTTTTACCTGTTTAAGTTAATTTTGGCTCAAGAACTTATTAAAATCCTTAAGCATCAAACTATTTTCATGGCTCAAGTGGGGAAACATTAACATAAGAACTTAGCTATGAGGTATTTAAACAATTATTAATTTGGACTGGTTTGCATTACATCCTTTAAACACAGAGCAAGAGCGAGCTTACTTAAGAAGCTACTGCTTGTTGTGATCATAGAGACGTTGCACATTATATCACATGAAGGGTATGAAATCCTGGCACCTAGATGGAAGTTAAGAGGTAAAATTTACAGGTGCATTGTCTCTATGAAGAATACACACATGCACATAATATTGAGTTAGATAACAGTGTATTTCAGGAAAATAATGTCATTTGATCATAATCAACACCAATGAATATTATGAAACAATAGACCAAGTTTAGAATTAATAAAATTAGTGGCCAAATATTTTTCTCATTAATTAGTGCATCTATTGTTTTGATAGGGTTTACATCCAGGATCAACTTTAAGTCCATATCTTTTTACACAAATCATGGACGAACTCACTAGACACATTCAAGATACAATACCATGTTGTATGTTGTTTGCCGATAATATTGTTATGATATATGAGACACGTGAAGGAGTAAGTGCTAAACTATAATCTTGACAGAAAACATTAGGAGTAAAAGATTTTAGGCGTAGTAGAGTAAAGACAAAATTTAAGTTTAGCGATATTAGACAGAATTTAAGTTATTGTTAAGATAGGAGATGATGAGTTGTTTGGAATAAGAGACTTAAGTATTTAGGATCATTTTTATAAAATGATAGAGGGATTGAGAGAGATCTCTTACGTAGAATACAAGCAGGATGGTTGAAATAGATGTTAATGTCGAGTGTTTTATGTGATCGTAAAGTACCTCTAAAACTTAAAGGGAATATGACACTTAATGTTGGCTATGACTTGGGTACATGAGCAGAAGATGAATGTTGCATAGATGAGGATGTTAAGGTGGATGTGTGAACATACGAGGATGGACAGAATAAAGGATAGAAGCATTAGAGAGAAAGTCAGAGTTGCATATATTGAAGAAAAACTTCAAGAGACACGTTTAAGATGGTACAAACATGACTTAGACAGCTAATAAATGTTCCATTTAGGCTGACAAATGCACACATCAAACGAGGGAGAGGAAAATAAAAAAACTTGATTAGCAATAATAAAACGTGATAAAATTTATTTAAATATAGATGATGATATAATAGGGGATATAGCCCAATGACGTAGAAGGATCCATATAGCCGACCCCACTTAGTGGGATAATGCTTGGTTGTTGTTGTTGTTGTTTAATTAGTGCATCTATTGGCTTTGCTAGATTAACATTCAATAATTATTTTCCTAGTTGGTATGACCAATTTAATATAACTCTGGAACCATCTTATAAAAACTTGAGCCGCATAAAATCCTCACTTACCTGACTATGATTCAATTTCAAGGGGACATCTAACGATGCATGTGAAAGTAGGGAAGTTGAAAGGGAATAGGGATATATAATAAAGGCCTTTATAGTTTAGCCTGAACTGCTACAATTTATCCTTTTTGTCATCAAATCATGGGCATAAACTTTAGCATTGTTGGATATAGATTGTTGGATTGAGTGTAGATGAATGAGACCAAATGCTGCTGGTGGGGGTGCAGCTGGGCGAATAGACTTTGACCTCACAATATCTATCTTAATGAAAAGATAGATAAGTGTAGCGGATATTAAAGCAAAATGAGAAAGAAAAAATGCTAACAGAAGCGATTTATATGGTTTGGAACCCTTGGTTTCTACTCCACGGTTTATGTACTCTTAAGGTGAGTCACCTCTCGAAATATTCACTATAGTTTATTCTCAATCTTTTTGAAGGTTCAGAAACCTCATAGAAAAGGTGTGAACTTAAAGATAGATACCTTACATTTTACGCAAGAAATGTATAAATGAATGATAAAATTGAGTTTTAGAATCCCTGATAATAATGGTTTGTTTCTGTCCGTTGAGCTCCCCCTTGCGTCTCCTTTTATAGACCTTCAAATGGCCATGGATAAGCTCCGATACTGTTTTGCATTAATGTTGGTAGATTCATTTAAGTCTCCAGTCAACTGAAACTTGAATCTTGAGATCGATATCTGCCAGCTAGTTGCTGAATCTAGTCAACTCATTGGCAATCTAGTCCAATCAATGTGCCATCAATCAAATACTTTAGATGTTCTTTTTAAATGGTCTTCTTTTTTAAATTCAAGCAGAAAATTAGTCAACTGACTGGTCGAATAAAGCACATCAGATGACTGCCTAATCAATTGAGCCCGATCAGATATCAAATAGAACCATTCTTAGCAAATCAAAGCCACACTCAACTTCCTGGTAGATTAAGCTTATTGAAGTCAACTTCCACTCGACTGAAACCATGACTAGTCTTATGCCTAAGTAAGAATCTTACTGAATCCCAAATCATAGGTCACTCGACTCCTACAACTTACATAAGAGTTACTAATATGCAACTTGACTTCACCATCGAGGTAGTCTCTTGCTTGGTTACTTACCTCTTCGAATGCATTGAGCCAACACCTCACTTCTTTTTCCATTATTCATGCTTCATCTACATAGTTCACCTTCTTCTTGCTTTCGTCAACATTGAAACCTCAATGCTCCTTGCCCCTCGGATGCATTGAGCCAATGACTTGGTCCTCATCCAATCCACTTCACATACATAGGATGCCTTCTTTTGGCTTTTGTCAACACTGCAACCTCGATGCTCTATGTCCTATGGTTCCTCGGATGATTTAAATCTCCACGAACCTCCAAGCCACTATGTGTGTCGCCTTCGCACGTCAAGTCATCATCAACATCACTCGACCTTAACATAGTCACAAGCTCTCCTTCATACATTTCAATAACACATGCAAACCTAACCAGAACCCTTCACCAAATATATCAAAACAAGACGGTCGAAGATTACCACTTAGGCCATGATTGCACTAACATAGAACACGTGTAATATTTGCTTAGTTTACTTATGGAAATATGATTGTATGAAAAAAACATGGGTTGGAAAATAATTTGCAATGATAAAAATATCAATGGCATTCCTGATCTCTACAAGGTGATGCTAGAAGGAGATTGAGATTTGATATTAATGTAGCAGGACAAGTTGTCTAGTTGTGAGAAGTCTTCTAGTTTGAGGATTCATGAAGTTGTAGTGGATGACCGTGTGATGATTTAGTAGAAGGTCCAAACTGAACTAAAGAAGAAATGGGCCTTTAAACTATGTAGTCAAGTTGTAAAAGTTGGTTTACTCTTTTGAAAGAACAAAAAACTAAGGGTTATCTTAAGCAATACCTTATTGTTCTGTCTTTGAGTTGGACACAAATGAATTTTTTTCTCCAAAAGATTAATAGCTATTTCTCGCTTTAAACAATTGCAAAGGTTGCACTTGGATGACCTCCATGGCTTTCCTCCATGATTACTTCTTACCTCCAAATCTTTCTTATCAATTGTTGGTAAATAGTGGTAGATCAGCGGGACAATTATAGAATAATTTTACTGAACATTTGAGCAAATGGAAGATTCTTTGATGAAAACTTTGCATCTTCTTTATTGGCTTAACTACATGCTTGGAATTTTAATTTTGTTATTTTGTTTTATTTTTAAAATATTTGTTTAGATTTATTTGGAAGTTTGTATAGCATTAGGTAACCAAGTCATAATTTTGCAGAGAACTATACGATATTTGATTGCTGGACCTATGAAAGAGCTTAGGATTGCTTGTATCGAATCATCTTTTATTTTTTTTCTTTAATAATTTTCCCTTTCGACAAATTAGTAGTTTTCAGTGCTATATCAATTGGTATTAGAGCCAAAATTTCTATGACATCAATCTTCTTGATACGAGTTCTTGATACTTGTGAACTCCTATGTTCCATCCAACCATGCAACTCTATCCTTCAATGGTTTACTTAGCGAGCAATCTCACTGCTTCTCCATCATGACTTAAACACCACTACTCTAATAGAACTCCACCATCTTCCACCTTAGAGATTGCAGCTCGAGCAACGTGTTCTTGTGCCTTTGTTGTCTTCGTCTTTAGTAGAGGATGCCAAAAGTCCCTCAACACTCCCCTCTTCCTTCCACTATTGCGTCATGGTTGCTGACAATGCTATTGTCATCGTAGCATCGATATAGAGCCTTATATCAAGGCCGACCTACCTCTCTGCTCTCCTTCCACCCTATGTTAGTCTCCAATGCTCTTGTGCTATAGAGTACCACTGGCTCCAAGATTCCCTAGTCACCATCCCCGCGGCCTATGCCACTTCAGTTTCCTTGTATTCTCTTTAGATTTGGTAGTTGCCTCCTTTAACAATGTCAGCTACAGGAAGCCATATTGTACCTCGCTTCTCTCCTTCAGCGACCCATGTGCCTAATAGTCAATTTCCTAAGAGGCTTCTCATATCTAAATTTTGATATTTTGTAGATTGATCCATCCAATTTGTAAAATTGTAACATGGAGATTTTGACATGTTTGAGGAAGGCATCATTTCTTATGTTCAAGTCACATCCGTGACCAACTTCTACAACTTAATAAGCTTATGCAACCCTAGTAAATCTATTTTTTGTTTGAAATTACTTTTGTTTAATTAATTGGCTATCAAATTTTCTGCATTTACCCTTAGTCTTTCTTATAAAATGATAATTTGTTCCTCACCGAAAAAGTCTTTTTGGCCTTTATTTTCTTATCATACAATGGCTTTGTAGGATAATTTATCCTTTGAAAAAATCTTCATAGCCCTTTAGGTGCACTCTTGGTTTTCTAGTGTTATAAAATTTATAAATCTTGAGAGATATACATAATATGAATGAGATTTTTAAAACAAGATATAATGGTTTGGAAAACAAGCTTAAAATTCTAAGAACTCAAGTAAACAACTCAGAAAAATTTTAAACAAACTATTAGAAATATAGGTGATATGAATTTTGATTTTTGTTTTCTGAAATATTATTTCAAAAGCATACATCCATACATTTTTCCTAGATGTAATTTACATTGTGACCCTTGACATGTTAAGGTCAAGACAAGGAAGACTATTTTTCAAAAACAAATATAGACACCATGTTCAGTAAAGATGAAAGAGAGATACTAGACATGTTAAGGTGGATGCCCATTTTGGTGTAAGGTAGACCTAAATGCATTCCTTGACTCTTGTCTATATTAAGGATTATTTTGAATACATAGCCCTCATTGAACTGAACAAGCTTAATTTGCTAAAAGAAATCTCATAAAAGTTACTAAAAAATTTTGGCAAAACATGTTGGCTTATCAAGATCAACGCAAACTAGAACCTCAAAATAAAATGAAACAAGAGGAAGACTAATTAATGTGCTGAGATAGATATCAATTGTATAGTAAGTGGATAAATTTAAAATAATCATCTTAAGTATATTGGAGTGCCAAGAAACTCCATATACTTAATGTGGCTAGTGAAAGCCTTATAGCTGCACTTCTTCACTTAGGCCCAAAATGTAGAGATTGATTGAGAACTTAATGGGTTACTTGAATAAAATTTGGAAATGATGCATGAGTTTCGAGAGCTTCTTTCGAGACATCCGGATATTTTAAGGTGTAAAAAAAATTCTATTCAATAGTAGATTTAGGGACGTTTTGATATTGATGAACAATGTAGCTATCCTTAATCTTGGTTTCCTGACATGATAGATACATGATGCTTGTGAGTAGTGATTGGTGCATGACTATGAGCTTTATAGATAAAATTGATCCCAAAGAATTGCATCACCATGCCAAAAATAGAATTAGTTTAATGATTGATTGATTGTGTTTAGAGGTAAATTCCCTTAGTTGATGTTTCTTGTTTTGTGGTAGATTGCCACCTATAGTTTCATCATGAGAGGTAGACTTACCATGGGCAGGGTTTGAACCCAAATCCGGTGCTAAACCTTAATCGGGTCAACGGGTTAGTTACTCGTTGACTAGTTAGGTAAGCCTAAATCGTAACTAGCCCGTAAGGTTTTAGCTAGGAATGATAATGGGTCGGACTTGGGTTGGATCCTAAATCCTCTGTTTCCGTCCCCATACCCTACCCAAATATCCTATTACTACCTACAATTGTATTTTTTCCAAATTTGAATTATTTTGATGAAGCTATGGATATTTACCAAATTGAAAAAACAACAATCAGAAAAAAGATTATAATTTAATCTGATATTTGGGTCGGATATGGGTAGGATTCTACTAGATACCTGAACTCGTCCCATACCTGATTATCCAATTATTTAATCGGGTCTAAAATAGCTCATGCAACTGAACTAGCAAACAGATGAATGGACAAAAGGAATGGTTCCAGATCTGATGAAGTTTTAGAATTTTTTTGTTTCTGTAAAGCTCCATTTCCACACTAACAAATCCCCATTAAATATTCTGGAATCATAATTTCTTTATTCACTAGAGGATGGAACATTTTAGTATTGAAGGGCATTTTAAAGTTTAAAACTTTAAATTGAAATTGGCAGATTGCCAATGCATTTCTTCACTTAATTGCAGTTATTGGTTTATCTGATATCTCTTTTATATCCAACTGTTTATTGTTTAGGCTTTTCAATGAAATAGTATGACTGCAAGTTCTGTGACAGGTTCGTGTCTCAACTAATGCTGAAGGAAAAAGTGCTCGAGGTGTTTTATGGCACCATGTCAGCTGTTTCATCACTATGTCTCCATCAAGCAGTATAGAAAAAGTTTTAGGGTGGGACAACCTTTCCCCTCAAGATAGAGAAGCTGTTTCTGCACTTTATAAAAAGGAGAAATCTAAACATATAAAAGGCAGTAAGATATTATCAATTCATAATTCTAGTACAATTGTCAAATAACTGTTAGTTTACTCTTAATTTTTCCTCCTTTTATTATTGTTTGATTATGTCCTATAATTCATCAGATCAAGCAACTTCACAAGGTGCGAAGAGGAAGACTACCGGGACTAACAATCAGAAACCAAAAGTTCTCAAGATTGATCTAGACAATTCATCAGACAGGGGACCAAGCAAAGGAAACAAAGTGCCTGATTATGATAATTCTGATACCATGGAACTGGACAATAGATTGGAAATGCAGAGCAAGCTGTTGTGGGATATAAAAGATGAGCTTAAAAAGGAGGTGAGTGTGGCTGAGCTGCGGGAGATGCTTAAAGCAAATGAACATGATTCAACAGGATCTGAACATGATCTCAGAGATCGTTGGTTAGTTTACATTATTTTCTGTAATTGTTTGGAAGTTTTTCTTGACATGGTACTTCTTGATTCATTAAGTTTGAAAATGAGATCAAAGATTTCTATGTTTTTGTTCTATATTTAATGTATATAACTAACTGAATTAGTGGCACTTTCTCAGTAGCTAAACTGTGGATAGTTTTCTTTGGTTTTTTGCTTTTCTTTAAGAAAGTTCTTAGGGGATGATTTCTTGTACGTGCTCATCACTTGCTCTTAAATTAACAATAATTCAGTTACTTCACCCTTTTCTTTTAATCTTGTTTCTGGGAAGGTCGAGCCTTGATTATTTTACACAAAGGCTACCTGCATCAATCTATTCTAGTAATATTGTAAACCTGGTGTCCTTCTATTATTATGCAAAGATGATTATTTTAAAGTCATTTCTTTCATTATTTGTCTACAAGTGGGTTTGCTTACAATTTAATCACCGGGTCTTGAATGTTCTTCACATGCTTGTTGTCCCTTGGCTTATTCTTTTATATGATTGAATGAAATGATTTTTATATTTAATTATTTTATTTTTGATGATTTACCTTGCAAATCCTGTTATTAACATGGAAAAAATTTGCCACACTACCAACCTGACATTATGCATTATTCAACTTGGAGAATTATGTTGCATTCTGTTTTGGTTTGCATCCTGATCTTCCTGTCCTTGCTTCCTTGATTCTCTCTAGCTATAAAGTTTTTGTATTGTTTTGTGTTGACACTTGACATGTATTTAAAGCATATGATGAGAAGATTTGAGATGGTTTAAGATAACTTATACGTCAGTGTAACTATAAAGGTTTATTATGGACTATAAAGTATAAAGTAGTACTTTAAAAAATATTTACAAATATTATTGATTAACTAATACTAATTAACAATGAATTAATTAACTGTAAAACATATAGTTACAATTAACTTAAGTTGAACACTAAACTAAATTAACCTAGAAAATATAAATTAGTAAAGTTTATTATATATCATGGTCCATTGTATAAAACAATAATTTAGATAGTTAACTATAGGTTTAAAGTATTATTACTTTTTATTATGAGTATTATAATTATTATATATATGATTAAAATATTTTTAATAATCTAAATTACTTTGTTACTCTATGAATTTTTAGTTTTGTCAAATGATATGTACGAATTTGTTAATACATGACGTTGTATAAGTTGATAAGCTATTTAGTCATGTATAGTCAGAAATTAAAATCTTGCATTGTGTTGGTCAGATTTTTCATTCTGCTCTCATACTAAGACGTGGAATGATTGATAGACACATATTTACTGAAGAAGTGGGAGAGGGAGAGAGTGAGATCAAGATTGAAAGAGAGAGCTTACCTGCCGACAGCTTGATCCACTTTGATGTCATGAGAGAGACAGTGAGAGAGAGGGCACATTAGGCACAAGAGAGAGTCATCAACTCTAGCATTGTGAGCGAGATGGTGTGACAGAGTAGGTAGTAATAGAGTTAGTGTTGTGTGAGAGAGCTACAAACGTATACGAGAGAAAGGAATATGAGAGATTTAAAATAAATAAATTAGGATTTTATCCTTTAACTTTTTTTAATTGAAACAGAAAATACGATTAAATGAGGTCTAAATCATAAGTTTAGTTCGATACTAAATTGATCAAATTGAGACCAAATTAAACCCACTCAAACTAGATGATGAGCCAATCCAAATAACACAGCCTCACCCCAATTGCACTCTGATTGAGTTCTCTAAAACCTATTAATTAGTTTGGTTAACCTAAATAACTTGCCTAAATAACTAATAAAATCTGATATTAAATTAGCAATGAAAATTTTACTCGAAGGAAAAACATAATGTAGTAATAGTTCTTATTGTTTGAAAACAATAAACACAAATTCAATATTTTTAATTAGCTCTGGAATCACATTTTTCATGTATCTTTATGGGTGTTGTCAATCATATATTATGTTAAATGAAAAAAATAATAATTATGCTATATTTCCAATACAAAGATTAGGTACTACAAACAATAAATGTAAATTGTATAAATTGTGCTTTGGGATGTTCTTTAATGTTTTGAAACTATTTATGTTGAAGTTTGAACAAAAGCATAATTTCAAATTTTGAGCCGTGTAGGTCTGCACGTGCAGAATTTACCATTCTGCACGGGCATCACTAGTAAAGGGAGGAGCCTCTCATGGTAGCCTCGTGGAGGCTTCGCTTGGGTGTGAGGTCTCGTACGAGGCCTTGTAGCTAGACGAGGCATCGTGGAAGCTGCCTCGAGCAGTCTCTATATGAGACCCCTAGGCTCGCGAGGCTCCACGTGACCTCTATGCGAGACCTCTCGTCCAGGCGAGACCTCATGCGTCCTCGCAGCTTTGCACGAAACCCTTGGCAGATTAATTTTTCTCTGCATTTTCCCCCTTTCTTAATTCAAAATTTTTTAATTATTAATTCTTTTCTTTTTTTATTATTAAATTCAAAGATTGAATTTTTTTTCTTTATTAATTCCTTTTTCTCCATCCGTCCACAAGGATAAATATACAAATTAAAAGAGATTTTTTTAAATAGAAAAAATTAAATATAATATATTTTTTAAATACTGCTACAATTAAGTTAAATTATTCTAAATATACATTTAATTTTAAGCAAATTAAATTAAAGTAAATTTAAACCTATTTAATCCTAATTAATATGTCTACTTGGGTGGCTCCAATTAACCCTAAATTGTCTTTTACTCAATTCTAATTTTTAAAATATTGATATAATTAATTATTTATTTTTAAAAATTATTCAATATTTAAAATTTTAAATAAGATAAAACTTGGTATTTAAAATTTTTTATATGTTCTAACTTTTATGATGCCAATAGAGATCGAGGATTAAAGTCACCATTCAAGAATTATAATATATACAAAGAAATTTTATTGCACGCCATGATGGCAGCGTTTCTTATTTTTGTAATTATTTATTTATTTTTTAAGCTCCGGTTATACCAATAAGATTTTACCTTTAGGCTTTAGGGGTTAGGTTATAATATTAAACACAAAAAAAAATTCAAATAAAAAATTTTTTAAACAGATACTGTATACTCGTGCAAATTTGAAATTTTTATTTGATTTAACTTTTTTTTTACTTAATAATATAATACAACTCCTAAATCCTAAAAGTAAATCTTATTAGTATAATTGGGAGCTAAATATATAAATAAAAAAATAAAAAAAAATTAAAACTACGCCTATTGCGGATGATGACCGCATCTACGATGTGTATGTATATATATATATATATATAGTGTACTATTACCCAACAGACTATTTGAAGCGGAACGGTCCATGCCTAATTGCTTGGCTGCGTTTGGTACGTTGTAATGTAATTCAGCTTGTAATGTAATCCATCTTGTAATGTAATACTGATTACATTACTATGTTTGGTGGAAAAACTGCATGTAATCCAGATTACAAGAGTGATTACATTCTTGTGTTTGGT
>JBBPFQ010000126.1:8133340-8143765 GCA_037974815.1 Kaempferia elegans | reverse complement strand
GGGCTTATTAGCTTGTCCTATTCAATAGTAGATGTAAATACTGATCAAGGCATTTGGGTTGTTCACTCATCTTAAGAATAGTCAGTTAGCTAGATGGTAGCCGACTGAGAAGAAACAATTGTTCGACCCTAAGTCTACTGGTCCTCTTTGTCGCTTAGTGCAGCAAGCTGCAGAAGAATTTCGTTGTCAGAGAACGGACGCGGTTATGCCTTGTATGAAGGAAGTTTTTAAGTTTGACATGTACGGATGACGTACTCAATTAAGGAAAGCTCATTAAGGAAAAAGATCTGGTGTCATAAATTACTGGTGTAATTTATGAAAATCTCTTGATTTGCGTATCAGATATTCTTCGTGTATAAATAGAGTTTCTCACAAGCCGCGGAGGTATGCGATTCTCATCAATTGCAACTTTGGTGTCATTTCATCTTCATTAAGGAAAAAGATCTAGTGTCATAAATTGCTGGTGTAATTTATGAAAATCTCTTGATTTGCGCATCAGATATTCTTTGTGTATAAATAGAGCTTCTCACAAGCCGCGGAGGTATGCGATTCTCATCAATTGCAACTTTGGTCTCATTTCATCTTCTATAGCGCCCTAACTAGAACGTCAGAGGACCAAACATGGGGACCCCTCCCTGTTCCCTTGTTTGATTACTAACGTACTTTTCCCACTTGTTTGGATAGTGCGCATGTTCCACGGCTCTTCGAGGAGCAATTCACCTTTTTTTTTTCTGGTTGCTCTTTTCTACTTCACATGGAAGATAACATCCCTGGTGTCCATCTTCCCATTTGTAGACAGGAACACTCTATATTTCCGATTCCGAATTAACCAATTTTTAAATATATGAAAAAGGGGGAGAAAGGTAAAGGGTTAATATATAAAATTATTTCTTTAAATTAAAGTTGTTTCTTTTAAATAACTTCCCAATTTAATTTTTTATATGATTAAGAAGAGCAATAATTAAGAGGGAGTTATATTTCATTTATTATATTCGAATATAACTGCAGTAACTTCTTTGTTTTTTTTTAATACATTGAATATAAATTCAAAATCCAACTTATTTTGATTATTATTTACCTACTTTAACATAGTTTTCATACTATCAAAAATGGAGATATTATTAATGCTAGGTACACAACATTTAACTTATAGTTTTGATATATGACTTAGGTAAAAGTTAGGTTAATTGTAATCTAACCAGTGTGTCAAGTGTACAGGTGCAGGTTGCTTGACATTGTTAAAGTCTTAATTGTGAACCAAGCAATGACTAAGTTCTAGTAAGTGAAACTAGGTAACTGAAATCCTAATTTAGAATCAGACATAAGTTAAGTCTCGGTTAAGACCAAACAAGAAATTTCTAGTTGGGAGGTAGGTGAATCAAGTCCAAATGATTAAGGCTTGGCAGATAAATTCCTAACTGCAAGCTAGGTGAATCAAGTCCAAGTACGTAAGGCTTGGCAGACAAAGTCCTAATTGGGTACGTACTAGGTGAATCAAGTCCAAGTGAAGTCAGCAGGGAGTTGAAAGCTTAACAAATAAGTTCAAGTGGAAGCGGCTAGGAGTTGTGGTTTAGCAAATCAATCTAGATGAGTTAGCTAGAGGCTGAGCATATAAACCCAAGTAAGTTTGAGTAACTTTAAAATATGTATTGTACTCATTACGTGTAATCATTGCAGGGAAATATGTTTGATGCTTTCCAGCAATCGGATGAAGTTCTAAGGGAACTAGCTGGCGATAACTTTCGACAAAGGGACTCTGGAGGGTCCAAGCGACCGGAGCAGCTCTAAGTGACCGGGAGATGTCGTTATCAACAATTTGAGCAAGGCAACGACATCAATTCGAGCAAGACGGTCAAGATGAAGTTTGACCCATGTACAGGCAACAAAAGGGAGTCCAATCGACCGGAGAGATTCCTTAACGTTATCTAATGGATAAATGTTGTAGTCACGTCAACACTGATGATGACCAGAATGGGTATTATAAAAGGAGCTTCGGGGCAAAGCTTGAAAACTACTCAATCCTTCATTTACACATTCTCTTGTCCTCATGCTCGTGCTCTTGTGCTCTCTCACCTTTTGTACTGCAACACGCTGCGACTTGTACTTCATTTCTAATTGGTAACTCTAGTAACATCTTTATATATATTAGTATTGCCTTATTTGTTTTATTATCTCTAAACTTTTTAGAATCTTTTGTTATATATAAGATTTCTCCACAGAAATTTAGAAATAAGAATCTCTATCAAGTATGATGCGCATGAGCCAAAAGCATCACACAGTATTGAGTGCCTCTATCAAGCCTACATTGTTTTTCAAAAATCACTTTGTACAAAAAATTTGCATTAACCTCCCATTCTTCCCGAGTTTCAGATATCTAGTTAAAGTCGCAATGAGCTTAAAAATTTTATTTATTCTTCATATTTTGAAAAGCACTTTGGGAAAATCTTTTTATTTTGAAAAATTCAAACAGACAATGATTGTCAAAAAATTTGATAATACATTTGACTAATAAACCCTATTACGAAATGGGTTTCTTCTGAAACAAAACAATCCTGAAACAATTAGATAAGCAATTGCTAAAGTGAGAAGCATTCATCCTCAAGATGAAAAATGCTAAGCTGGTAGATCGACCACCTCAAGCATTCGATTTATCCTAATAGCCGGTGAAAAATTTTCAAAAACCAAATAGATATCAGTATTAATCAACATAAATTAAATACTTAGTGCCAATTTTAAAAAATAATGGGCTTAATCAAGTAAAATTATAGAGTTTACAGAACCCCGTGAGGAATACAACAAGGATGCATCATCTTGGCTAGGCAAAAAGCCTGCAACATATTTATACAAAAGTTGTGCATCATTTCTTTTTTCTGCGTGGTAAGAAAATGCAAAATTTCTGCTTGCCATTACCAAAAGCTTGACTACCACACCTTTACCTGATCCAACAGTTTCTTCCAGATCACTGAATTCAACCACTACCGGAGTTTGGTTAGCCTAGAACAGGACTGCCTAGAAGAAGAATGCTTCAAGGACAACACCTTTGGCTTCTCAAATGTAGGATGTTCTAGTATCTCTTTTGCTGATGGCCGTTTCAAAGGATCAGGATCCATCATAGCCTGCACAAATTCAGGGAAAGCGATCAGTTGATGGCACATCACCATAAACAACAATTTCTTTTGTTAGGAATGAGCCCTGTGCTCGAGAGTAAATGATAAGTCAATAAATAATTTTTACTTTAGCACGCACTATACTGTGGGGCTCAGTAGAAGCTAGCAAACCTTCTTAATGGGATATTTCCACTTGGAAGTAAAATTTATGGTGTATAAGCAAAAAATAATTTAAACAAATCTAGTTATTACTTGATAAGTTAAAAATTAAACAAAAATCTAGTTACCAAATGATCAGAGGACAGACTAAAATTGCTAATATCATTGAAGAAGTTTTCATTCACTTAGCAAATCATTAGCCACAAAGCAAACTTAAATTGCAAAAAAAAAAAAAAGTATGGTTGTATGAAGGCTAAAAGGCATAAACAAGTGCCCCTATTAGAAAACTGAAGCATTGGAAAGACCAAAAAGATAGATTCATCTTTCACTTGTGTCACAATGACATTAACATAAACACTGAAAAGATAATCTCCTGAAAAGTATATGATAATCTATCCTGAGCTACAGGCTTTACTCGTTAACTCATCATTGCAGGAAAAGTTTGAAAGGTTGATTAAAAATGAGAACTCAACTTGTTCATAAAGAACCTTGGTTAAGTACCTTAAGCAATGTTTGAAACTGAATCGTGTATCCTGGAAGCAAAGGGATTTTGCCCTCTCTAAGGTTGGAGAACTGGGGACCAGAGTCAGGCAAAGGGAAACCCTTCACAAGTTCATAGACAGATGCTCCCAAGGAGAAGATATCCACCTTATCAAGATGCTCATACTTGTCATTTAACATCTCAGGAGGCATGTAACGTGAATCACCTTCTTCGACACACAGGCTCTTATCTATGAGTGTCGCACAACCAAAATCACCAAGTTTATAAATGCCCTCTTTAAAATAAATATTATCAGGTTTGACATCCAAGTGGGCTATTCCTTTTTCATGCATAAAGTGCAGTGCTTTAGCCATCTGTAAAATTAGAAAAACAATTATGGAGTTAGCGTAGTAAAGAACTTTATTCACCACAAGGTCTGCGTGCTGACTGGAGTTGAACCTAATAGTATCTTTCATGCACTTAAGGCCTAATGTCATGTCCATAGGATAAACTGCTAAAACTCTCTAAAGAACATATCTTTTTTACATGTTTTAAGTTATCCCTCATTGTATGTTGTAGGGACATATATGAACTATACTCAGGCAAACCCATGTTTTCTTAAACCAACATAAACCAAGGTAGTCCCCACGGGATGGACTGATGGTTGCCACCAACATAAACCAAGGTAGCCCAAATCTTGTAACTGTTTCATTAAAACAAAGGGCAACAGATAAATATTTCAACATAAACTTGTATACAGGTTCAAGAAACATTTGTATCATATTTTATCAGAATAGTTAAGATTGATTGATGATATTTTGGTAGCAATGCAACAAATTTCAAAACTTTTTGCCACACTTGGTCTTGCAACTTCTATTATCAGTTATCATTATCAAGATTAACAGACAATAAGAAGGCTGAGCACTTCTACGTGCTTTTCCATCACTGACATGAATATATTAACAACCTGATCGGTTGCTTGCTTGTATGGTCAAAAGTTCCCAATTAAATTAGTTTTGTCTTCTACTATGACACCTCAGTCGCTGCTTCAGTAAATATCTTAATTACATTAATGAGATTTCTGCCATTATAACATTACTTTAGTTTGATTCAAAATGCATGACATGTTATCAGTTATTCTTCACTTTAGATTCTAGTATGCAAAAAGAGCTTACTCTCAAATAAGACGGAAACAATTGTGTTGCAAAAGCAATTTACCAACTAGTAGTATAGAGTAATAGTCATTGCAAAATTCAAAGAACCTGATATATTATTTTGAAAGCTTCTTCTCTCTTGATACTCTGACCTGGACTTATGGAAAGACTTCGATCACACAGTTCCATTTGAATATACAGTCGTTCATTTTCAAACCAAGAAGTGTAATATCCAACTACATTCTCATGTGATCCTAAAATTTTAAAACAATATATAGTCAACAGTGGAATCAAGAACAAGAAAACTAGCTTCTTAGAATAAGTATACCTAGGACGGCAAGAGCTTGAACTTCCATCAAAGCACACCTCCTGAACATTATAGTTTTAAAATGCAAATTTAGACAATCTTTGCTGCAAGTGAATAACAAAAACTTAAAGCAAACCTTTCAATGTCATGATGCAATTGCTTGTTGCTTTGCTTCACTGCATACAAGCAACCATCTATTCGTTTGAGAACCTTGAACACATGGCTAAAGTTCCCATAACCAATTTGCTGGAGAATAATGTAACCCATCTTAAATATAGTTTGCAAGCAATAAAGTCTAGGAAGTATTATGAAAAAGAATTAAGAAATCCACCATTATAATGGGGTTGATATGTTTTCATTTCATACCTCAATTTCATGAAAATCAGTGTGATATCGTGAAAGGCCATCTCGACCAATTGAGGAGACTACACAAAATAGCCACGTGAAATTCAAGAAAACAACCTCATAAATTAGCAAAAGAATATATATATATATATATATATGCATTGTGCATTCATGACCATTGAAAATTACAAACATGTGCCACATGGAATCAAAAAGAAATATAGTGCATAACAGCCTCTGATAAATACTTTATGTAAAATACTTGATCATTTATTTTACCAATTAAATCAAAATCTAGTTGATGAGTACCTAAAATACTTATCATTAATGTGTCATGATATGACTAACTTGGATCGATGCATTATGCATGCATTTAATGTATATAATAGATAGTATTGAATATAAATCAAACATATAGAAGCAGGATAGTATTGAATACAAGTCAAACATATAGCAGCGGGATAGTATTGAGTATAAGTCCAACATATAGAAGCAGGTTAATTGCATCTTCTATTTTCATGTCAGATATAAAATGCCAAATGCTATAATGTTTTTAGATGCCAACTATAGAAACTATAGATCAATGAAACTCACAACATAGAATAAACAGTTTGTCCTCATGAAAATGAAAAATTACAGAAATGATATTGAAATTCCAAACCAGAAACCAGAAGGTGAACCTGTGGATTTAATTCTTCTGTCACCAAAAATATCTAGAACCTTCGATGATGTTTCCTTCATGTATGGATTCCTGATGCAGGGTGGTGGTGTGACTCTACTCCGCAAAGCAATTGCTGACTGAGAAACATAACTTCTCTTCTTCTGTTGTCTAGTTTGAACTGATTTGTTATTCATATTTATGTCAGAATCATAGTCATTTAACTGATTCTCCACAGCTTGATGGCATGGAACATTGACATAGAGGAGTTTATTAGGAGAGAACTCTGAAAGAAGGGACACAGAAAATTATTACAGAAATTAGCTCTATATAGGCATATATTTGTAGATGGCGCTTCATTTGACTTATCATAATGCTTTCAACTACTATGAATCACTGAAATACGTTTAAAAATTTGTTTGAAAGAAGTAAGCACTACTGCTTGGATGACAATTAATCTTGATGCCTCAAATGTTTCTTAAGTAAATGTCTCCTGCTGTGTATTTTTATTTTTTATACACAATGTTACCCTACAAGCTTTTAGCTGATTTATTTGGTAAAAATAATAGAAGAATAAACAATAATGAATTGAGATGTTTGTTTATTATCATTGTGGAGTATATATATACATGAATCATAGACTAACTCTAGGATTAGAGGTTAAGCCTCTTTATTTAAAATTTAATTTACACTAACAAATAAATAATGGAAAATGTCAATATAAGATATTTCCTAATACTCCTCAAGTTGAAGAGTGAATGCCATGAAGTTCCAATTTGTTCCGCAGATTCACAAGCTGATCCTTTCCTAAGCCTTTGGAAATACATCAACTAGCAGTGACTGTGAAGTTACCAAAAAAAGGTTCAATCATGAAAGATAAGATTTGCCACAATGTGTAAAGCTGCCTGATTGTCACAAAATAATGCTATAGGAGTTGCTTGAGGCATCTTTAAGTCATCTAGACATCCAGTATATAACACAACCAAGTTAGCTCCAAATTTTTGTTTGTCGTGGCTCGATATCCAGGCTCAGCTAATGATCTAGAGACGTTAGCTTGCTTCTTTGATTTCTATTATATGACAATCTCTAAAGAAAATGCAACATATTGTAACTGATCTTCTTGTGACAGGACAACTTCATAGCTTGTTGCTAATGTGGATCAAGGACGGGCTGAGTGTATGTTTTAGGTCCAGTGTGATTTGCGATAGCAACTAGAAAAGCAAAATGGGGAGGTGAAAAATGTGAATAGGAAAGTAAGTTGGAGAGTGGATATCAAGTGTCCGTTATAGAATTTGGTGTCAAGGTAAACTGATTAGCTTGAGATGATATTAGGAAATCTTTATGCCACACTAGAGGTTACTTAGGTCGTGTTGACTATCTTGGAGGTGGAATGATAATAGAGGTTAGTTCAGAAGAACTGTTTGAAAGTTGTGTAGTTTCAGCTTCTAGTGTGGATGTAGAAGGGTGAGTAGTGCTAGAAGGAACAACAGGTGTGGTTTTCATATGTGGAAGAGATGGGTTCATAGGCTGTTTTGCTCCATCAGATAACGAACTAACAATTTACTGGCAAAAGGAGAAAATGCACAAAAAGAAAACCTTAAAACTACCAAGCAATGCCACTTTTACAACTTTCATTCAAAAAAAAAAAAAAGAATACCGCTTTTATGACGTTTGTTCCTGCTATTCGTTGTCTTTTCTGGTGATTTGGGGCACGGAATGTTCTCCTGCTTGGATCCCAACTTTAAAAACGAATAAACGAAGGTTAATAATCACCAAAATCCAATATAAGAAGAAATAAGCCTCCAGTTCACCTTATCGAACTGAAACCCGTTGTCAATCTGTTGGGCATCCGGTGTGATGTAATCTGGAGTACTAAAAAAGCGAACAAAATACATCGATCTACACTCAACGAAGAACAAGAATCGTCAATTAATCTGAAACAGGAAATTTCGATCGCTTACCAGAAGAAGTCTTGGCTGAGAATGCGATCCCTGTCCTCGCCTTCCTCCTCCGCGTCAGCGGCAGGGACGTCCTCAACACCCTCGGCCTCCAAAATCTTCTCGAAGCGGGGAGGCGAGTCGGCGGAGGAGTAGAATCCTGGGAAAGGGGATAAGTTGACGTGCCCTTGCTGGAAGCTGAGACCACCGTCTGGAGAACTGCCTTCCATATCTGGTGCCTCCGCCTGCCGCCCGACCTTGAGGTTCTCGATCTCGTCGGTCGTACCTCCCACTTCCCCACTTTTAGTACGCCGACTCCGCCAAAATTAAGAAAAAAAAACGAAAACAAAGAGTTTAAATATTTAAACAACATGGATGAATGATTTGGCGGGAGAAAACAATTCGTCCTTTGTCTTGCCAAACAAACAGCCCCATTTGTTTACCCTTCTTTTGGTCAACTAAGAATCCGCGTAAATGTGAACTAGAGACTACCTGGACACTACACTTTTATTGAATCGGAACACACAAGTACCATGAGCCGGAACATGACCACTTGATTGAACCCGACGGTTCATGCCAAAAAAAACTTAAGTCCGGTAACGTTAAACCTAGGTGATCGATCTAGTTCGGCGCTATAAAAAATTTTTACAGATCATCCAAAAAAATAATAAAATGATTAACCATATTAGATAATGTATCCAACACGTCAGCAAGTATGAGGGCATAAACTTGAAATTTGATTATCTGAGAAGTGTTAGGTTTTGGGTGATGTCGAGTTAATAAAAAAAATCCAAAATTAACCTTCCTTCTCTGTAAGATCTTTGTTGGATTGCAGCCCTTGCTTGCCATTGCCTCCCATAAGGCTGCCACCTCATCTGACTGATCACCGTAGCGGAAGAAGTCAACAACGAGGGTCGAGTAGACGAACTCGTTGAGGTGAACACCCTTTTGTTCCATTTTCTCTAAAATGTGTTGGGCGTCCAAAGGTCAAAAGAGCTCAATGAGGTTGTGCATAATGGCGTCATAGGTTATCTCGTTGAGATGATTCCAACTCGATTCATACAGTCAAGAAGCTAGATGTCGGCGTTGAGGCAACCATGGCGATAGTAGGCATGGAGGAGTGTGTTGTAGCTGGGGAAGAAGTGGGTAGCCTTAGAGGTGTAGAAACTAATAGATAGAGAACAAAATAATAATAATAAAATAGAATAGAATTCTTTGATAATCTTATTATTAAAATCAATAAACTTATTTATACCAGTTATCCAAATAATAATAAAAAGATTAAATATGATATACAATCATAATAATTATAAATATTGTAATGAATATAATAAATTTAAAAATATTATTTGATGGATAATTTATCAGAGATTTTGAAAAATTAGCTGATATTAAAATTACACCAAATCAAATTCAACTTATCTGTCGAGATGACCTAAGAAGATAATTTCATGCTGCCAGCGGGGCTAATTTCTGCCAAGTGTTGAGCGTAGACTGTCAAGTGTCGAGTGCAGACTGCCAAGTGTCGACCGATTGTCGACTGCCAGGTGATGAGTGTCGAGTGTCGATCGGGGTATCGAGTGGGTTTTGTGGGTTCGAAAAACTAAGAGACTGATGTCTGCGTTCAACACAGTTTCCTTAAAACAGATTCACCCACCTCCGACAGTACTGCGAGGTTGAATTTGGGTCGTCTGTTTCCCAAAATATAACGACGAACCGAGAGTCTCCACCTAACACTAGTGGTCCCGGCGAACTAAATGAGTATTCGAATGTTATCACGAGTATTCTGTCGAGCAAGAGATGTACGACAAAGACGAAGAGAGAGAGGAGGGAGATGGATGGACTTTTCTTTTTTCCTTCTTGCTTTTTCCTCTCATGCTCAAGACCTTTTACAGGTGTCTTGCATGAGGTTACTTCTTGCATTATATTAATATGCATTTCTTATTAATCTCATTAAGTGTTAATGCAAAATAATAATAATTTAGGTGGCAAAATGTTAGTTAATCAATTTGGGCCCGCGCAGGTCAAGCTCGCACACGAACCAACTTAGTTCAAGGCAAATCCGGGCCCTAGATTTACCCCCTGCGAACCTACACATGAGAGAGAGCCTCTCTCTCCGTGCATTTATTCACAACATGCATGCTTATGAAATAATATAAATCAACCATCAAGCTTTGAAACTTCTAATGTAGGACTAAAGTCTTATTCACAATAAATATTCCTTCCTCCATTGCACCTCCTTTTCCATTCACCTTTCTAACAATTTCCCACATGAAT
>JBBPFQ010000126.1:8038551-8049511 GCA_037974815.1 Kaempferia elegans | reverse complement strand
TCGAAAAACGAGTAATTTTTGCTGGGCCTGTATCCTTTTTTTAGGTTCACTAGGATTCTTAGTGGTTGGAACTTCCAATTATCTTGGTAGGAATTTGATCTCTATATTTCCATCTAAGCAAATCGTTTTTTTTTCCTCAAGGATAGACTCATAATATGATGTGTCCCATAAAAAATGAAATGGTGGGCCATGAATTTGTGTCTATCTCTGAGCTTTTCTCTGAGATTTTTCTCTGTGCGTATCATTGCTCATACTTGTAAACCTTAGTGAATCTATAACAACTAGAACGAATTACATATAGTAGAGTAGTAATGAGAAAATAAATTGTAGCTACCAAATTTATGGCTTAAGAAGCCAAATCTACAAAATTAATTTGTTACAACTCAGTTGAAGCAGTCAACTACCGATTTGACTGTGGCTCTAAAAAATATTCTTAGCCAAGTTTGTCGCCTAAGTTTCAAGAGTCTACCCTCAACTACATTAAGAGAGGCTCTCTCATAGCCTTCTTTGTCAAAAGGTCCTCTCTTGGACTTCTGAACGTTGTCTAGTATTTGATCGTCCTCAACTTAACAAGAAAGTTTTGAAGGGGAGGAATCTCTAGGTATAAGAAACCTAGAAGCAAGACAGCTTCTTGGAATGACAGCATATACTTAGATGACTCTTGAGAAATTGTTGCTCCATTGCTAAGTCATCAATGGGCAATTTTAAAACAAAAGAAAGCAAGTAAAAAAGAGTTTCATTATATATATTTTTTTAATTATTTGTTCTTGAATTTATATTTTTTATATTTGTTGTAAAAAAAAATAAGTGTACTTGTGTTATAATTAAGACATTCTCTATCCAACAAAATTATAAAAAGATTTATACGGTAATCCATTGATAGATCATAACTCATTAATTAGTAGGAGCCAAGGCATGTCGAGCCAGGTAAATTATCTCGTCGATTTGTGTATTTTTATATTTATGCTAGTTTATAAATTTAAAAAGTAATTTATTGGCATATTATAAATCATTAAGTGGGAGTCAAGGCCTGCCCGGCTAGATAATTATGTCGTCGATTTCTGTATTTTTATATCTATACTATTTTTTATTTTTATTTTTCTCTGCATACAGATGAATTATAAATAAACATACAAACGGAAGTGAGCAATTATTCAACTAGGAACATCTCAAAATCTAAATTCAAATTCAAATGTAATTTATTTTTAAATATTAATAATTGTTATATAATATAATTATTTACACTTCACAAAATTATTTTAAAAATATTTGATATACTTTTTTTTATTGATTAGTATATATAATAAATTGACCAGAGGATATTCATTTTAATGAGACAAATTCAATTATCCAATTGCTGTCTATTTGGTGAGAATGATTTCTTATTCAAAATGTATGTGTTTTTTTAGTTGAGATTTTCTATACCACAATCCCTAATTCATCTCTAGTCTAGTGCACATCAACTGTTGGATCGAAAATTAGATCAAAATATTGATCTCTCTTGATCTTATCTAACAGTTGATATGCGCTGAATCAGGATACATCAGAGATTGTGATACAGAGAATCTGAATTGATTTTTTTTTTTTGGGTTGTTACTACACTTTTTGGAGTGCTGATTGTAGCTAGTGTGACATGGTAATATGTTAGCCTTTGATAATTGCTACTGTGGTACGTTAGATTTATGTGAAGAAAATATATAATATTTTATATACAAGTTTCTAATAAATAACTTAGTAAATGAATCAAATTTATTAGGTAACATGTCCCGCCTTGGCCAAAGTTAAATTGGGAATATCGTTGCCTAGGTGCAGTGATAGGGCTGTCTTTTCAATTTTTTTAAATATCAGATGAATTTTTTTTAATAAACGGTTAATTTAATAACATTAAACTAATAAGTTGTCTGCTTTGAATACATCCTAATTTATCTTAATAATTGATGAAAAATGTATATAAATTCAAACCTGTCACCCTAAGATTAGTCGGCATAAACTCGATAGTTTATGCCAATTAAAAAATAAAAAATTAGGAATATAACTATTTATTAAAAATTAAATCATTAAATTACAAAATAAAAATTATACGTTAGACTTGAATCACAATGTGGATTGTAGGGTTGTTAGATCATAATATAGTAAAAAACATGTTAAATTTGTAGATCTAGAGTTGTTAAACCAAAACATATTAATTTCGTTGTATTTAAATTTATTAAAATTTCTTATCAAATTTAACTTATTCAAACTTCTTTATTAAAATTTTATTTTTCTTAAATTTTTATAAAGTTTCATTTATTTTTCTTATTAAATTTAAGATCATTTATTTTTCTTATTAAATTTAAGATTTTTTAATGCTACAATTAAAAATTTTTATTATCTGAAACATTTACTAAAATATTGATTCAATAAATAAGATATATGCATTTTTTACTTATAATGAAAAAAAAAATAGATAAACATTCCGGCAATCCCACCCAAATTGGTAAGTACATAGACGAAAATCCACTAGATGATAAAGTTTATTGCTGAATTTTAACCCCAACCACTATAGTCATTTTCACATATACTTACCAACTAAGCCATTCTGAGCCCGACCACTATTTTCATTTTTCTACTTATAATGAGATAATATAAAATTTGCACAAGGCATTATTTTTTCATACATTTAGATATAAAATTAAAAATCATAATCAAATTTTAAACAAACTAATAAACAAATCCATTCATAAATTATTTAAGGTTTCTTATAAACATTGGAGACAGTTTGGGAATGCTTATCATATATTTTATAATGCTATCTAACAAAAAAAAATTAAAAATAATAATAATAAAACTCTTGTAAAGCTGAACCATTGAACTTATTCACAAATATTTTATTTATTTACAGGCCTTTTCTAAATTATTAATTAATACCAAACAAATAGGATTATGCACAACTAAAATGATTAATAGAGATTCGCTATACACAGGAACTCATATATTATCTATGCACTCGATCAGATCACAATTTAAGTTATATATTTGTACTGAAAAGGCAATCAAACATTTTATTACAATATAAAATCATACATGCTAAAGAAGATAATTACAAAAATAACAATTAAAAGAGTGCTCATAAATAATTAGACGAGTAAAAAAAGAGCAATACCATTTCCTCATAAGACTGGAGGCACTTGGACAAAGTTGTTCTTGGAGAAATATATACTAAATACAAAGACTGAAAGAGCACAAATCAATGCGGATGCATAAGTTGCAATGGCTACAATGTTTCTGTGTGCATCATTCCCTGCGGGGACATGCCACGCAACTGTCTTCATTGATCCATCATTAGCATTCAATTCAGTGAGTATCCACCAACATGGCTCTAACTTCAAGCTTTTCGGCCTGCAACGTAGAAACAATTCTGGGCTTTCCAATTTGACTTTCATATAACCACTGCCATCAAGGGGCTGCAAGAAACCAGGCATTTATAGGGTTTAGAACTAGTCTTAGCAATTGAACAGGGTTGCAAAGCAAGTCATGCAAAATACTAGCATGCAGAAAAGAAAACGACCATTTTCAGCCAGTCCTATAACTAGATTTGTGAAGGAACAAAATGTTATTTAGCACATCTATTATGCAGAAGTGTAAGAAAACTGACACAATGGACACATCAAGGATAAGAGAGATGAGAGTGGGAGAACAAAGAAGGGAAGGAGGTACAGTTGCAATAATAACAAAAAGGAAGGGAACCATTAGGCATATAACCATATTTCATAATTTTCCTATCATATAAATTAAGTAAATCTCTGCCAATAAAAAACAATTCTTTTGAAATTATAAATAGCAAAAAACCACCTACTAATAAATATGATGCTTCTGTAATATTAGTTGATGATGTTAAAGAAAAAGTATAAAAAGAACTAACATGTGAATTTTCATAGGTGTTGCATGGTGACACATTGGAGTTACTTCTGACGACTTACATTTTATTTTGACTTTTGATACAATTGGCTTGTTTAACTGATGCCTAATTTTGAGTCTAATAGTAAAAGCAATTTCTCATTCTAAGCCCATTTAATCAGTCCCTTTAAATGGCCAAGATGAAATTTATACCAGACTTAGAGTGTAGAAAGAAAAAATGACTGCAAGTGAATAAACATCATAGATATATTTCTAGAAGAAATTAATCATATACAACGTAGTTGTTATTCTAATAAGATTCTTCAATTTTAAACTCACCGGATATCTAGCATGCAGTGGAAGTTGAACTATAGTCTCAGCACTCGTTGAATTTTCATTGCCAATGATCATATGAATCTCAACAATGGACCTGTTTGAAAGTGAAGAGGGCAGTTCTAAATTTTTATCGCCAAATACAGCCACATCCAAATAAACTGCAAAAATGATGAGAATGTAAATGATTGCACAAGAAAATAAAAAAATTTGAAAATGACGTGCAAGATGTAAGCACACTTTAGTTTCAGCAACCTTTGTGGTTAACAAGATGTTGCAACTCAAATGGATCAGCAAAGATACCAACTGGAAGTCTTTCAATGATAACTGCTTCGCACTCTTGAGTATCAACCAAAGAATTAATATCTGATTGGTTCAAGAACCTCAAGGTGGAAATTATGCGTCGATGAGATCCTTCACCATTAAGTTTCCGATCGAGGTTCAAAATACCAAGAGTGCCAATATTACTAGCGAGCCCTTTACAGGTATCACTTATACCAAATTTTTGAGCTAAGTAACCATGAAAATCTGATTCAAATGTGGTACCATGTTGCAAGAAGAACGAGCTTGCAAGATAAGGCCAGAAGCATGGCCAACAGCCAACAAATCTTGGACTACTATTTCCAGCAAGGTCAACATTTTCATTATAACTGTTGGCCTGCGATAAATGATCATATATACAGTATGTGAATCAAAGGAAAAGGAAAAGAGATGCTAAAAGAAAACAATAAGCTACTAAAATTCACAAATCAATCAAAATTAGTTATCCACATTATGCAAGCAAATGTCGAACAACACTAGAACTCGGGTCAAGGCCTGAACTGCAACATGTAGATGGAAATAAGCAAATTCCATATTGAACCTATTTGCAAAAGATATACTAGTACTATAGGATAATGCCCAGGAGGTTGGTTTCTGGAACAAATAGAGCATTGCAGTTACTATATTTGTATGGATTATATGGATATATTCTAGTGTTCTTGTGCATTGAATACCTTTTACAATTGACTTATGCCTTGGTTTTGGTTTCGGTTTCAGTTAATAAGGAAAACTTTTTGCAATTGATGCAACTAAATTTAGGCAAACTGTTTATAGTTTTGAAGACATTCATATAGTAGTCAGTATTAAATCAAGGAATAATGGGATAGTTACAGCTTCAACTACTATAGATTCCCTATCCTTCTTCATTCTTGTCATGTATTGATCAGCAGGCAAACACTAACAGCACAAGATAGTCATTGGTTAGAATCAACGGCCAATATTTAAAATTTCATCCATGTGTAGGCGGTTATGCTAATTGCCAACCTATTTAGAAATAAATTAATATACAACATAGAGTCCAACAAAATACAATCTGAAAAGGCCAACAAAGTGAATAAGTACAATGACAAATCCTGACCTTTGGAATTGATGGTACCATGAAGATAAACAAAAATAGGACAAAGTTCTTCATAGTGAGATGGCATATGCTCCCTACATAAATCATAAATCTTTATTAAAAGAGAATCACTGCAAAAGCAGAAGGATGCAGAAATTTATCATTGTATCAGGTAGAAACACAAAAATTCAAAATTATATCAAGGGTTAAGATATAGCAATCTACCATGCTTGATTGATATGACACTCAAATGGATATTGAGAGAGAGAGAGATAGAGAGAGAGAGAGAGCTACCGAACGGCTTTGATACCAATTGATGTAGCAACAGACAAACAATTTGGCAATTCACACTCAAGGAAAAGAAAATTGAGTGTAAATTTAAATATATCCAATACATGGGATCTTTGGATCCTAACTCTTCTTTATAGATTGACAACAAGCCTTATTCTTCATAAAATAATGAATCAATTTTCTCAATAAAACTCGAATTGACTTTTAAAAAACAAAATAATCTTTTAAAAAATTATCACGATCTGGGGTAAAATTCCGTCAGACCGAAGGATACCCTTTAGTGACAATAAAAGTAGGAAGACATAACTCATTTAACCCAACACAAATATCAATGCAATACATAAATCGATAAATTACTAAATGTTAATGCATGTTCATGTGTACATACCAAAACTAAATGAGGTAAATATTTTTAACCAAAAATCAAAGGTTTTTAAAGAAAAAGGAAAAAAAAAAATCAAAACAATAAAAAAAAAAGAAACCAAATAACTCAATGTCAAGCAAGACCAACAAACTAGGATCTCTGAGCAACGCTCAGGATAGCCAACGTAACATTTCCTCTATTTGCTAAGTAGTGTGTACAAATTACTCCGTGGGTATAACAAAGATAATGCACGAAACATAATAATTTATGGAGATTAAAGGAAATCTAAGATAATCAAATCTCACTACTAATTATTATTTACATAACATATCTGGGAAATCATATCAAATAACAGGTTAATGTCAATCTAAAAATATCCATATAGTCAATCTCTAATCCGGCTTGATAATATTAATACAAGTATGACAAATATGAAACTAGCATAGTATGAATGGGTTCAAGTCAAACCCTACACAAAGATCAGTACTAACTGCGGCAAACCACACCACCACAACCTGTCTAGTGAAAAGTCATAGTACATAAATAAAATACTAACTGTGGGAAAACCAAGCTACCACGCACAAGTAATAGAATCATAGTAGCCTATAAAATTATTTACAGACAGTGCAAAAAAGATGCTTGCTGAAGTTTAATGTGACTATGTATATAGTAAGCTTAAAGAACAAAGGCAAAGAAACAATTAAAACTCTTAAGAGACAATGGGATAAGCAAATAAAAGACAAGGAATCAGTGATACACATTTAAGCATAGCAGAAAGTAAGATGGATGTCATAGGCTTACCATGGCACGAGAATGAAAATTTCAGTATGCATCTGAACATTTGAAATTCAGAAATACAGTAGAAGCCAAAACTGAACTAGGCGACTTACAAAATCAAGAAAAACAGCTGATGAGAAGGTGACGACATGGTGAAAAATTGAAGGATGAAGAAACTAGAGAAGAAAAGGATTGTTGCAGAACAAGGCGAGATGAAGACAGCGAACAAGAAAAAAATAAAGTTGAGTGAGAGGTTATGCCTGCTGAACATGAACAGACGGAATATAGACAAAACTAGACAGCTAATGTTTAACAAGCTTAAATTGGCTCAACAGCCACATAAGTCCACTAGAGCTGAATAGACTCATGAAACCACTAAGAATTCACAAATCACACGTGCATAAATTGGAACACAAGTCTATGAGAACCAGGGTTCGGTTAAACATCTAGGTCCAGGTTTCAAAATTCAAAATATTATTAATCCAGTGCACAAATTCAAAATTGTCAAGATATTTGGAATATGCCACTAAACCAAAACAATAAAAGGTCTTCAGGTTTCAAATGTGCGACGACTAAATGACCTATGAACATGTGAAATGAGGCGATCTCAGTCCAAAACAAAACCAAGAATGAATCAGCCACAAGCAAACCAATAGCTACTGCCAAGGCCAAGAAAACTGAATTAAAATCTAAAAGCCAGCACCTTCCTCTCGTATCAATCAAGTTCAAGGTGAAGCTGGAACCTATGGGGAAAGGAGTTGTGGTCCTTACTACATGGCATGTCCTACCATGACACAAATAAATGGTGAAATTAAAAAGAGTAAGACAACAACTAAAGATACACACTAATTTTTTTTTATAGCTTAGAGATATCTCTTGGCTTGCCTGGAGGTCCAAAACTGGGGAGGGGAATCATAAATCAAAACGAATATCCCTAAACACAAAACTCATATATTTATAAATCACATATCTCAAAAATCCAGAGTATGAATCCCTCAACCATAAAATCCACAATATGGATCCCACTACCAAAAATCATAAACTATGCTCTAATACCAATAAAATTGTCATGCCCCGGGTATAATTTTGTTAGACCGAAAGGTACCCCTTAGTGACAATATAAGAAGTAGGAAGACAGAACTCATTTGACCAAACAAAAATATCAATCCAATATATAAATTGATAAATTACTAAATATTAATGCATGTATGTTTGTTCATGTGTACATACCAAAACCAAATGAGGTAAATATTTTTAACCAAAAATCAAAGGTTCCAAAAGAAAAGAAAAAAAATAAAATAACAAAAAAATAAAATAAAAAACTTTAAGTAGACCAGCAAGCTAGGATTTTTTAGTAACGATAAGGATAGTCAACATAACATTTCCTCTATTGTTAACTTGGAGGTCAAAGGAAACGAATGGTTAGTACAAATTACTCCGTGGGTATAAAAAATGTAGTACATAAAAGTATAAAACATAATAATTTATGGAGATCAAAGGAAATGATAATCAAATCTCACTATTAATTACTCCTATATCGTTGACTTGTATCCCCTACTATATCATCATCTGTATTTAAATAAATTTTATCTTATTTTATTGTCATTGTCCAAATCATCTTTGGTCTCCCTCTTCCTCCTTGATTAGTGAACATATTTGTTATGGTCTCAAATGACTCTACTCGAGCAATTATTGATCACCTAAGGACATATTCGTACCATCCTAAATATGTTTCTAGTTTTTTCTTAATATGCGTCATCCCAACTGGTGTTTGATGTTGTCCATCTTTGCATATCCACGCATCCACCTTAACATCATCTTTGCGACTTTCATCTTCTGTTCGTGTACTCGTTTCATAATCCAACATTCAGCTCTATAAAATAACAATCAAATCAAATCTTTAATTTATTATAGTTACTGCAATATTGAAAATTTTGTTAATTTCTTTTAATTGTGGATGCACCAATATGAAATTCATCTTCAATTTATTTTCTACAAAAATTTTTGCGTTATTTGTTTCATTGTTTACATTATTACACTTATATGGGACAAAAATAATATATTTTAGCAAACTGCATTCAACACAAAGGAAACAACCATAAATATCCCAAGTTAAATACTTAATATTTCTACGAAGTCTTTCAGTCAAAGTGTGTGTGTGTATATCGCATAATGTGCATACTATTACTAAGCATGGCATATAAATGGAATCAGAGATAGAAGAAAAATTATCATATCTGAAATAATGATTGTTACTTGTTGTGCCTCTTGCTCTAAGCTAAAAGAAAGCTTTCTATCTGTCCCAATTTGTTTACCTGAACAACAACAAAAAAATGTGCAACTAAATTTTAACTATATAATACCAAAAATCATACACTAAATCTTACGTGAGAAGGCTTAAAGGTAAGAAAAGATTTATGCTGAGTAGCACATTAAAGTTTAGTAACACATGCAGCATATTAGAATCACCTGTCCAAAGGAGTGTATTCCAGAAAGTTCATCTTCCTGAGACTTAGAAATCGGTCAAATGGCTTGGTCACTGAAACGAGGTAAAGGAGAAAAAATCAGTGCAAACCCTTTCTGCAATGAAGTGTGCGGAAAGAAAATTAGCACTATAAAGGTTCCAATTACATAAGAGAGAGCACAGAAAATGATAAAAGGAAAACTACTATGCGGCATGAAACACTGTCTGTGGACATGAGCCATAGGATGGTGTAAGTTTGATTGAAAATCAAGAAATAATCGACATGTAGCTGTTGCTAAAAAACAAGGTCAGAGAGAAGCAGAAGACTAAAGTACAAAATAGCAAATAACGTACAAGGAATATTTTTCTCAAAATTTAAGGGGAGCAAGTAGCCAGCATCACATAAAACATCAAGAAGAAAATCACATGTATACAGCAAACTACCTCAGTAAAATATTCCTTAAAGATATGAGAAACAATGAGCAAAGTATCCTAATTCCTAGTCACTGAAATGGCATTATAATTTTGGCTACAATTATGGTTGTGGATACTTCACAAGGAAACCAACAAAGACAAGTGTAAAATTATGTGACGAAAACTATCTTCAATCATATGCACTATGGAAATCGCACCCTTCCCTCCACTGGTGTTCAAGGATGCAGCACGTAAGTTTACAAGTCGCCAATCTGTATTTTATACAACTTCTAGAACAAGTTAAGACGAACAAACTAGCAGTGTGGTTTATAAAGTCGCGATCCGGATAGTGTAGGATCGTAAGTATGAAATCGATCCGGATCAATTCAGAATCGGGTTCTGAAATCGTACAAGATTGGTGGAATAGACACGATCTTACGTTATAAGCGATTCTCGGACAATTAGGCGGCGAAACCACAGACAGCGTCCTCATCGCCGGAACCACGTACAGCGTCAGTAGAAGAGGCGGCGCCGGCGGCTTGCGGAGGGGGACGCGCGAACTTTTGCTTGGCTAGTTTCTCGCGGAAGGGACTGTCTCCGGCCGGAGGAGGCTGCTCTCCGACTGCTCACGATGGGAAGGCGTCGGCCGGCGGCGACAGGATGCGCTTGCGAGTGAGGGAGTAGCGGAAGAAGAAAAGGGATCCCACAGGGAAAGCATCGGCGCAGTGAGTAAAAGGAAGCATCGGCGATTAAAAATTTTAGAATTTTAATTAAAATGATAAAATCTTAGTTAATTAATTCAATTAATTTCTAATTTAAATAGATTTTTCTCGAATTCTAATTAAATTATCTCATTAAAATATAAATAAATTTATTTTAAATTTTTGAAAATTATAAATAATTATTTATTATATATATATCTTACTATATTATAAAGAATCTGACCCCAATACTAACAGATTTTCAATTAATTTGGTGAAGTCTACGATAAAATTACATTAATATCCCTCAGCTGCGGGTATTATTGAAAAAATTTCTCATTAATTAATTATAGATCTAGAGT